>BROE01000020.1:13230749-13257518 GCA_036571765.1 Plecoglossus altivelis
GTAAGAGAGAAAGTGGGATGCAGAGGGATGAATCCATTTGTCTCCTGCTCTCGCCTGCGAGCCGGTCCCGCTGACCTATTTGACGGTTCTTTCTCCTCCTCCGCCGTCCCCTCAGCAGCCGAGGAAGAGCTTGGCTTTGTCTTTGCCCACTGGCCCTCCATTCACCTGCTGAATAAAACCCAATCATGCTCCTTGCATTGGTGAGTGTGTGTGTGTCCCGTCCTCATCAACTGAGACATATTAACTGGTTCTTCCGGGATCAGAATAGTCCTTTATGAAGCTATAATGACCTGCAGTTTAATCTCCACACTCGGGATCCATGGGAACATCACAATGGGTCATAGAGGGGAAGTTAGATTATACCTCCAAATAGAGTCTGGAAATACTGGAGATTATGGGAAGAGGGTGGGGGGGGGGGGGAGTGAGAGGGGGGGGGCGAAGGAGAGGAGAGAGGGATGATGGCGGGGAAAGGGAGAGAGAGAAAATTTCTCTTCAGTCCTGACATTTGTTCTCTCCTCCTTTTTCTCAATTTTCTCTCTCTGAAGTTTTGGAGCAGACAACTTAGAAGATGAGAGATCGTCTGGAGAGTTCACAATTCATCCGGTCTCTGATGACACACACACACACACACACACACACACACACACACACACACACAACAGATATACACAGACTCACCTTGCCCTATCAGTGGTGTGTAGGGTTTTAGAGCGAGGCCAGAGCCTGGGGGCGAGATTGGAGCGATCTCTCCCTGTCACACTGAGCCGTTAGATGTTCCAAGTCAGACATGAAGTGACATCATACACACACACTCACATATCCATATACACCAATACACCCATACACACACACACAAACATACACACTCAGATGCAAACATGGACACACACACCCATTTAAATTGGATTTTACTACCTGTCTCTCTGTCTCTGTCTGTTGCCTTCTTTCTGTGTCTCTGCGTCTCTGTCATTCTATCTGACGCACACCAACACACACACACACACTCACACACACCACACACACATCATGACGCGTTTACCAATACTCGTCTTGTGTCATTTATTCTGTAAACCTACTAGATGTGATGCAATTTTGATTAATTAATTGCAGCTCAGACGCAAACATGGATATTTCAAAAATGTTTTCTTGTACACCAACTCTGAGTGTGTGCAAAGAATGGGAGATCCTTGTCCCATCAGGGTAGGGCTCTTATCAGATTTCACTGGGTCTTTTCAAGCCTGATGCAATCATGATGCAGAGTTGGATGTCTGTCTATGTTCATGAGGATGTGTATGTGTGTGTGTGTGTGTGTGTGTGTGTGTGTAGTTTGTGTGTGTGTTCAGGGCAGCTTTTCAGAACAGAGGAAATTAGAGGTTCTCTATCCAGAAGAGAAGAAAGCCAACCACCAGATCCCCTTTACTCCCTGGCAAAGTGTCTGTGTACATGTGTGTGTACATGTGTGTGTGTAAATGTGTGTGTGCATGTGTGTGTGCATGTGTGTGTGCATGTGTGTGTACATGTGTGTGTACATGTGTGTGTGCGTGTTAGTGAGTGGCAGGGCTGCTATCTGTGCCATCACACGTGGCTGCGTGTGTTAATGGAGAATGCCCTGCGCTCCCACTGTCTTTGTTTGCCAAGGACATACTACTGGCATGAGGGGGGGGGGGGGGGTGCGTGTTGGTGCGCGAGTGTGTGTGAGTGTGTTTGTATGTGGGGGTGTACTAATTACTAGATTCCTATCATGAATATGTATGGGCGCATCTTTTATTATAGGGTTGGTTTAAACACATCACACGACCAGATGAGTGGTCGGGGGTGGGGTCTACCTCTTCAGAGAGACGAGACAGAGAGAGAGAGAGAGAGAGAGAGAGAGAGAGAGAGAGAGAGAGAGAGAGAGAGAGGGGGGAGAGAGAGCAAGGAGAGAAAGAATACATGAGGGAGAGAGAGGAGAGAGAGAGAGATACAGAGGCAGACCGAGAGGCAGACCTTGACTTTGCGAATGATGAGTGTCATACAGCAGGATGACTTCTCCCCACCCTGTCGTACTTTCCCAGTCACCTGCCTCTCCCTCCGACCTCTCCTATCTCCTGTCCTGTGACATCACGCACCTCAGTACGCCTCATCCCTCCAGCCTCACGCCACCTCCTCGTTCCGCCATTCCTCAACGCAGACGACAGTGTTATCGTGCTGCCTCTCTCTGGCCCTTGACCACTTGGCTGTTTGCTGTCTGGCGCTGTCTGCTGCAGACTGGCTGACAGCGTCATGCTCCGAGATCACACCTGACCCAGCCACGGAGCCCCACAGACGAGACACTTCCTGTTTACGTAGAAACATCGTGGAGATTCCAACTTGTCATGTATCTGTGCCTCACTGCCTATTTCCCTCCTCTCCCTTCCCCTCTCCATTCACCCTCTCCCTACCCTCCTCCTGCGCTCACTTTGTCCCCCTCACACCAATGCACAAATGGGCCCAATTTATCCGCCTTACACTCATGTAGTCTGACATGTATACAAAATACCAGGCATTAAATATTTTTCTGGCTTGTATTCCTTTTCCACATGGACAAATTCAATTACAACAAAGACAGAGAGAGAGAAAGAAAGAAGAGGGGGTGGAGATAAAGAGAGGGAGGGAGATGAGAGAATGGGACAAAAATGGAGAGAACAAGGGACAGACACAGAGAGAGAGAGCGAGAGAGAGAGAGAGCGAGAGAGAGAGAGAAGCGAGACGAGAGAGAGAGAGGAGCGAGAGGCGAGAGAGAGGAAGCGAGAGAGGAGAGAGAGAGAGAAGAGATGAGGAGAGGAGAGGAGATGGGGGGGGTAGATACAGTGAGAGGGAGAGATCTTTCTGATATGTTTTGTGTTGAGTATATACTATAGACAGGGCATCACAGCAGGTTGTAAGGACCCCACCAAGTCCCTTCCCCTGTTCCCTCAACCCCTGTAGTCACAGAGAGCTAAACGACTCTGTAACCCTCCATTCCTCCCCTGTCGCACCCCTCCCCCCTCCCCTCCGCCCCCACCCGGCCTGACAATAGCCTGGCGATCTGAGGAGCGAGGGAAAGAAAAGAACAGGACAGTTTTTTAAAGAGAGAATGTCAACTGTCAGTCTGCTCGGGATGTTGGAATCAGCTGAAACGATTCACACTTTCTGTTTCCTGAGGGGGGGGGGGGGGGTGAGGAGGGAGGAAGGGGGGGAGGGGGGGAGGCTGTACAGCAGTGAGAATTCAGGACAGATTGAGCCTGCTTGTAAAAAGTAACTCTGAATAACAGAGAGAGTGAGAGGAAGATAGTACGATTTTTTTTTTTTTTTACTATTCCCAATTCAGTTTCAAGGTTTCTTTTTTTTCCACAGGAATTTTCATTTGCAGTTGGCAGACCTGAGTATGTGGAAGTGTGTGCGTGCGGTTGTGTATGTTTATCCACTGTTCATAATTGACACATTGGTGTTTGCACGAGTTGTAACACGCATTAGGGTTTTTTCAGGTGTCAAAGTCACACACCTCTTTAGTGTCCATGTGAAGAGGGCTGGAGGCAGGGGGGGAGCAGTGGCACATGAGAGGATGAGTGGAGAGGAGGAGGAGGAGGAGGAGGAGGAGGAGGAGAGGTGCGGCAGTTAAAGAGAGCTGTTGAGATAAATCTGAATGTTTACGTTTGAGAGGAACAAAGTGTTCCGTTGGCAGAGGAGCACTCCACTGTCCACTTCCCCTCAGGCTGTTTTTACTGGACACCTCTGTGTGTGTGTGTGTGTGTGTGTGGGTGTGTGTTAGTGTGTGTGTGTGTGTGTGTGTGTGGGTGTGTGTGTGTGTGTGAATGTGTGTGTGAGAAACAGAGGGAGAAAGAGAGAATTCTGTGGCTGTATTATGTGTGCCACAGAACTTGGGAATCCCTGTTTCAGACTCACCTGGTCGACGAGGGCAGGTGGTGGTGGGGGGGTGTGTGTGTGATTGACATGGTCTGCTTCCTCAATGGATGTGTGTGTCTGTGTGTATGTATGTTTGTGCATGCGTGTGTGTACTTGTGTGTGTTTACAGCTGCAGGGCAGGAGATTGAGAAGGCCTCTATTTTGCCTCTCGGGGGATTGTAGAAATATTAGAGCTCTTACCTTCAGTGAAGGATGGAGGGATGGAGGGATTGTGTGATGCACAGGAGAAGTGAATCACTGCTGTTTAAGCAGAGTTAAAGCTTTTGGATATTAGCTTCATTCTTCTTAGGGCTTGTTTGGACACTTGTGATGTTCACAACAAGCACAAATCCTTCCAAACAATGTCAACAAGTATATCATTCCTTCAAGAAGCATAAACTGAGAGTAAAAGCTCATATAAAAAGCACAGTACCCAGACAAAACAACAGCGTTGTTAACCAGAGACTAGGCAACTTGTGACACAGATAAACAGACACAAACACAGAGCATTGGCCAAGCTGACTCTATAAACACACTGTAAACATGACATACAGTCTTATCTCTCTGTCTCTCGTGCTCTCTCTCTTTTACTCTCTCTCTCTCTCTTTCTCTCTCTCTCCTGTTCTCTCAGCCAGAAGAGATTCTTTCCAACTGCATCTGTCTGTCCTTTTCTGTGTTTTTCAGCTGTGTCTCTCGTTCTGTGTCTATCGTTCCCCCTCTCCCTCAGCATCAGTGACAGCGCTGCCCAGTGCGGGGAGAGGAGCGAGAACGAGAGGCTTCCTGTGTTTATTATCAGGAATTTATCAATGTAATCACAGCTCCATGTCTGCCAGTTGTCCCCTGAGCACAGTGGAAGAGAGGGAGGGAAATTGGAAAAGTATGGGCAGCAACAGGGGGAGAAGAGAGCGAGAGAGAAAAGGGAGAGGGAGAGTAAAGACAGATAAACCTGTTAATTTTTCATGGTCATCCAACTCTAATCTGACTCTTCTGTACCCCAAGAGCCTTCCGTGTCAGCTGTGCGTGTGTGAGTAAGTGTGTGAGTAAGGGTGTGTGTGTGTGTGTGTGTGTGTGCGTCAGATAGAGAGATGGATGAAGCTTCAGAAGTAAGACACAGGCTCTCCCAAACCCCCTAAACTGCCCACAGTGAGAATATGAACCATTATGAAAGGCAGATTATCCTGGTTAAAGCAGACTGCAGCCCCTTGAGGAGGAGAACATGACTATAGCCTCATTCCTCCAGTTCCTCTGCCGTTAGATTGGGGCAAACGAATGGCTGGAAATGTCATCATAATCAAAAAGAAAGTTTCATACTTTTTTAATCAGCACTTCGGAAAGTAATTTCATCCAACAAACATGACCACAAGGGTTTTGGGATCTTAGTTTGTGAGGAGGGTGAACTGCGCACACACACTCATGCCAGCTCTCTGTTTCAGTCCAACATGCATTTAGACCCTCTCGTTCACTTGACAAGTGTTTGGATTTGTCTCTGCTAAGTGCATGTTTAGGGTGTAAAGGAGGCCGGACTAGAGAGACAGAGCAAGGGTCACTGCATGTGTGTGTGTGTGTGTGTGTGTGTGTGTGTGTAGACTAGTTCCACTCTGTGAAGCGGCACCAGGGCTAGTCTAAGACATCAAAGCATGGCACTATATAAACAATATCTCTGCTGGAACACAGTCGTCTTCACACACACACACACACACACACACACACACACACGCACACACACACGAATGTCTAAGCAGGTTAATAATGGTTGGAATCACCGAACTCTATTTAACACACATACTCAGTTCGCCAGCTCATGTCCATGTAAGGGGAAAAGCAATGTGTGTGTTTACACTAAAACACTCCTTCTCTACAGAGTACAGTCAGAGGGCAGCAGCTTTAATAAGCTTTTAAACCACCCAGTTAAACACACGCGGCCTTCCTCCTGTTCTGCTTCTCACCCACGCCCTGTAGACACGCTGCTGTGCCACTGTGTGGTGCGCCCACAAGTTTCTGTTACGTTGTGCTCACGGGCCACAGTGCGTGCTAGCGTGTTCTAGATTGCTTTAGTGTGTGACAGTGTGACAGCGTTGTGCAGGGTTGTACGTGGACAATCACGAGAGTTTGTGTAAAGATGATCAAGGGCCAATACAAGAAAAAAGCATCCAGTCACTGGTTGTCAATGAGAAGTCTGGATATTCCTAAAGTCAAGTGTGGACAGAGTGTTTGCCTCCACCTGCTCCCCTACCACCTCAGATCCTGCACACACACACACACACACACACGCACGCACACACACACACACGCACACACACACACACACACAGATACACACATGCACACACACACACGCACGCACACATACACACAGATACACACCAGCACACACACACACACAGAGACACACACACGAGCATACACACACACAAGCATACACACACACACGCGCGCACACACAAACACATGCATGCACACACACACGTGCACACACGCACGCACGCGCACACACATACACACAGACACACAGACACACAGTCTTTCTCTTGTACTACTGTACTTCCTTTACATAAGCACTTGCCTTTCTTTCTCCATTTGCTGGCCAATTCACTAGGAAGAAGGCTTGTGTGTATGTGTGAAAGGGTGATTTGGTCAGTGTGTGTGTGCGCGTGTTTGTCAGTTTCTGTGTGTTTGGCAGTGTGTGTGTGTGTTTGTCAGTGTGTGTGTGTTTGTCAGTGTGTGTGTGTGTGTTTGTCAGTGTGTGTGTGTGTTTGTCAGTGTGTGTGTGTGTTTGTCAGTGTGTGAGCCTGTGGGTCAGAAAGGCAGTGTTTGGTCTGTGAAAGCCTATAAACATCTGTGCTCCCTTTTAAGGGATTGTTTAGAATGACGGAACAGGAAAATAAACGTTCTCAAGGAGGCCAGCGCTCTTTTCTGACAGAAGGATCCGTGCTACCAGCCTTAGTGTGTGTGTGCCTGTGTGTGTGCTTGTGTGTGTGCCTGTGTGTGTGCTTGTGTGTGTGCCTGTGTGTGTGCCTGTGTGTGTGCCTGTGTGTGTGCCTGTGTGTGCTTGTGTGTGTGCTTGTGTGTGTGCCTGTGTGTGTGCCTGTGTGTGCCTGTGTGTGTGCTTGTGTGTGTACCTGTGTGTGTGCCTGTGTGTGCCTGTGTGTGTGCCTGTGTGTGTGCTTGTGTGTGTGCGTGTGTGTGCATGCGTGTGTTTGTTAATATGTGTATAAAAGGCTGTTGAGCCTAAAATGACAGATCCTTTTTTGGGCCCTTTGCTGACAATCAAGGAGAACTATGTGGTAAACCTTCTCTGACCCCTCCTCCCCTGCAACACCCCCATCCTCCTCACTCCCCCCCTCTATCTGCAACAATACTCTATCTCCTTTCTCCCTCTCTTTCACCCTCACCATACACCAAGAGATTTTAACTAAGAAATCTGCTCTTTCTTTCTTTCTTTCTTCCGTTCTCTCTCTCTCTCTCTCTCTCTCTCCCTCTCTCCCTCTCTCCCACCACAGCCCTCTCTCTCTCTCTGTCTCTCTCTCTCTCTTTCTCTCTCTTTCTCTCTCTCCTGTGCTTTCTTTTACCACTTCTCCTCCTCCTCCTCCTCTTGTCTTCCTGCCCTTAACCCCCCTCTGCCTTATGCCTTAGTTGAAGAACTTGTTGTGTCTGGCATGGAGGAGACATATGGTGTGTATCAAAACTCTCTCTCTCTCTTTCATTCTCTCTCTTTCAGTCTCTCTCTCTCTCCCTCTCTCTCTCAATTCATTCAGAGTGAGGAAGTAGTGTGTGTGTAGATGTGATTTAGGTCAGAGGGAAGCAGCAATAGGAGCCTGGCCTGTGTTTATTTGAAGCAGGAGCCATTACTGCAGTCTCTCAGTCATATTTATACACAGACAGAGAACAGACACGTTAGTACAGCTGGAGCAACCAGAAGCCCTTGCATTTGTGTTTGTGCTCGTGTGTACATGTGTGCAAATGTGTGCGTGTGTGTGTGTGTGTAAGTCACTGAATGAGTATGCATATAATGTCAGTCTGGTCACTGTGTACACTGTACAGTAAAAACAAACAGGTTTTGATTTGTGAGCGGGGTCAGATTGGCCAGTGTGTGTGTGACAGCGTTGAGGGAGGAGTGTGTGTCTGAGCAGGGCTGTGTGCGTCGTAAGAGACTGTGGTTATACAAACGAGTCCCATGGCGTCTATCGTCTGTGTGTCATTCCTGCAGGGTTACCACAGCTTGTAAAAGCCTCGTTAACACAAAGACCTGCTCACATGTTAATTGGCTAATTGACTAATTAATTTTTGCATAAAGGCGTGCAGGGGGAGAAAGGCTGGCTAATTGAAACTGACTATAGGTTTAATTACGTGTAGAAACAGGGGGGCTGACAGGGAAGGTGGGAGGCAGAGATACATGTGTCTGTTCTTTTCAATGATTTCTCCTTTTTAGTTTCCATCTCTCCCTTCCTTCGCCTCTCCCTCAGTCCTCATCTTCTCCCCCACCATTCTCACATCTTACCTGTCACTTAAAACCATCTGATTAATACTCTTTTGTTAGCAAGTCAAACAATTGACTTGCTGTTGAAGACCTGACTTCCATTGCTCCCTGCATCGCTGGCGTCTTTGTGCTCAGTTTCTGTGTGTGTACTGTGTGTGTGTGTGTGTGTGTGTGTCCTGTGCCACCGCTGGTGTAAGTTAGATTAGGAAAAGAAGTGATGCAGAGTCAAACTGAGAGAGATTTGCCAGTTTGAGAAGCATCTTTTGTTCTTTTGCTGTTGGGGCCCCAGGCTTATTTTTCTCTGTTTCTCAGGTACTCCGTTGCACTAGATTAAGATAAACATTTACGCCAAAACTACAAAACACAGAAGAGAGAGACAGAGCCAGAGAGAGCCAGAGATCAGAGAGAAAGAGAGAGAGAGAGATGGGGAGGCCTGTTTAGTGTGATCATGCATCTGCATGTAATCTATGTACATTTATGGAACTGTGTGTAAAACTTGGAAAGACGTGAATGACAGGGATATTATGTGTGTGTGGAAAAATGCCTGTTAACTCAATTCCTCCTCACAGCTCGCTCAAACACCACCACAAATTAAATCGACCATGGAAGGAGAGGGCTAATAAAGGAAATTAACAATGATGCTGGGGCCTGTATTAGGACATATGGATTCTCTGCATGTTTGCTGGGTGTGCGTATGTGTGTGTGTGTGTGTAAGTGACAGTCCCAAATGCCTGTTAGCAGAGAGAGAGAGGTTGGAAAAAGGCCAGTTTTAATCAAGAAATCCATTCCACTTCTCCAACATCCCCCCTTTCCTCTCTCTCTCCCTCCCTCTCTCAAAACAGAGCAGCTAAATTACCCGGGAGCAGGAAGACAAAAACATCGTGTTGGGCTCTAAATTGCTTTGCATGCATGTTAATTGGACAGAAATCCCTGCAGTGTATTTGGGAAGTGTGCGCATGGTTTTATGCATATGGTATGTCGATTGTGTGTGTCTGCGTGCCTGCTGGTGTGTGTGTTTGTGTGTGTGTGTGTGTGTGTGTGTGTGTGTGTAGCTACGGCAGGCTGTTATAAGTGCTAGCGCTTGCAGAGATTTGGAGGTTATCTGTTTTTGTTGGTTAATTGTGGCACTGATAGTATCGGGGGTCCAGGCCAACTCAAGTGGGCTTTCAGCCAAATTAGCTCGGTAATCGTCCATGTTCAAGTCCCTGGACACTCTTACTAAGAAACAGAGGAGGAAAGCCAGCAAAGTTCAGCTGTGAGAGATGCAGATTTGGCCAACGCTTTTGACAGCTCACTCTGTAATTGAAATTATACTTTCTCACTCTTTTATTGGATTGCAGGCAAGATTTCACTCAAAATGGCATCCGTGGTCAATTTATCCTGTTTGTTTTTAATTAATGCGGACGGCTAATGAACTCAAGGGGATCTTACCCAAATTATCAAAAAATGTTCCATGTTTCCTTGTTATCTTTGAACCAGTGGGGTTTTAATTGGAGCATGAAATTGTTTGAAAAGGATAGAGTTCAGTGGGATAGACAGCAGAAAGACCTGAACCAGCAAAGCAGATGGAGGCATTACTGTAGAGTATTTCTGCTACTGAAAAACTACTTTCCTACCTTTGAACATGCGTAAATGCATTTTCAAATGTATCAATGCGTGCACTAGTTTTTCCTTTTAACCGTTATCAATAACTATTTCATGAGAAATGGCTTCCACAATGACAAGTCCATCTTTCTGCTGGATTGAGTTACAATGAAATGCAATGCATCAGTCTTTCTGTTCACGGTGGAGGATTTGAAAGGTATACCAAGCGACAGACTGAAAGGCAGAAACCAAGGTTCATGGCAAAGGAGCATCATATTCACCAAAACAACGTTGACATATTTCAGATTCATTTGACAATTTCTTTCATACTTTACAGCCCAAGTCCCTTTATCACCACCTTCCTTCCTCAGTTGCTTCTTGTGTTTCTTTCTGCCAGGTACAAGTGCTGGTGATTCAGCCCACAGTTGGCCTTGTCCAGCAGCCCAGTGATCTTGCCTTTGGTTTAGTTTGTCAAATGAAATTTCTGAAGATGTACAAGAGCATGTTTTATACATTTAATCAATTGAAGTGTTACGGTCTCAGCTGAGGTCATGATATTCTTTGGCTTACTGATTGTTTACTATTACAATCGGTTACATCTTATCTTTGGTAATGTGAAATTGTAATATAATGTGAAAGGAGTGAAGGAATTGCATGTTAAATGCCTTTTGCTTTATAAGCCAAATCATATTAGTCAAGGATGGAAGCTGAATGTTAGTCTGAATGTTAGTCATCTAGTTTTAGATGGGGATTAGGTTATGGTTCAGGTGAGGGGATTTGGACGGTGAAGTTCAAGGACTTGTCATGGTTACGGTGAAGGCTTCGATTATTCTTAAGGTCTGGTAGGTCAGTTTATATGAGTGTTTTTTCAGTTTTTCACGCCCCTCAACAAATCCTGCATTGTCTTATCAACACATGGTGTGTGTGTGTGGGTGTGTATGCTCATGTGTGTGTGGGTCTGTATGCTCATGTGTGTGTGGGTGTGTATGCTCATGTGTGTGTGGGTGTGTATGCTCATGTGTGTGTTGGTGTGTATGCTCATGTGTGTGGGTCTGTATGCTCATGTGTGTGTGGGTCTGTATGCTGATGTGTGTGTGGTTCTGTATGCTCATGTGTGTGTGGGTGTGTATGCTCGTGGGTGTGTATGCTCATGTGTGTGTGGGTCTGTATGCTCATGTGTGTGTGGGTGTGTATGCTCATGTGTGTGTGGGTGTGTATGCTCATGTGTGTGTTGGTGTGTATGCTCATGTGTGTGTGGGTGTGTATGCTCATGTGTGTGTGGGTCTGTATGCTCATGTGTGTGTGGGTGTGTATGCTCGTGTGTGTGGGTCTGTATGCTCATGTGTGTGTGGGTCTGTATGCTCATGTGTGTGTGGGTGTGTATGCTCATGTGTGTGTCTTTCTATGTGGGGCAACAGAGGCCAAGTTGACAACTCCAGTGAGATTCAAAGAAGGGAAGAAGGACATTTTTTACAACCCCTTCATTTGTAGCTCAGCCACAATTCTTTGGCCAGATGAGTGTGATTGTTTGGGTGTGTTTTGGCGTGTGGGCATTTGATATTGTATGAGTATATGCAGTTCACATGGAGAGTCATTTGTCCAAACCTCTGTTTGTCAGTGAACGTTTGGGGAATTCCCTGAGTCAGTCTCTTTGTGTGTGTTACATCTGTATGTATGTGAGAGAGTATGTGTGTCTGGCTCTCAGAGCCTACATACCCAGACAGTGACCCATCTCTAGAAGGGATGGACAAACCCATACTCTCCCTTTCACATCTGTCTCCGTCTTCCCTCCCTCCGTCCCTCCCCCTCTCCCTCCCTTACACCTTCCCGCTTGGTGATGTGTGTGATGCGTGATAGGTGGTGCCAAGTGTATTGTGCTTGTGTTTTTTGTGTGCGCGTGTGTGGTGTTTTGCATATACACACTCCATCATTCAGCCTATGGTCTGCTCCCTCTCATCCTCCCAACCTCAATCTCCAGAGAGGAGGAGGGGATCCCACGCTAAATGACTCCTCCCAAGGTTTCTTTCATTTTCTATCTGTTTTCCTGGGAGACTTCTCCTCATCGTCTTTTGAGGAGTTTGTGTTGGTTTAGATGCAGCTCCACGAGCATATGTGAAGCCCTCTGTGTCATTGCTTGTATAAAGGACTATTCAAATATTAATTTGATTTAGAAAACATTTCAATAAAGCGCTCTCTGACTTGTCTTCGTGAAAAGCTTGCTCCTCTACAGTAATGTTGTTGATTTGCACAACACACTGGAGGAAAGGTGAAGTCTATACAGTCTGTACAAAGTCTGTACCAACTAGACAAAGTCCAAACGTGTCCAGAGTGTACAGTGGACATCTATATAACACGCACTCATAGCGAACACGTACACGTGCACTCGTGGAGAAGAGACAAATGTGGCAGAGACACTTAACCCTGGAAAGATTCAATGATGGTGGATTAAAGAGTGATTTGTGTACTGCTGAAGGGAAAATGAGTAATCCTATCATTTAGCGTGACATGCAACAAAACACACCACATCAGTCACACGCACACAGAAACACACACCGAGCACTGTTTATGAGGATGAGAGAAGCTCGGAGTGCACACAAAGCTTTGGATTTTGCTTCATTCCACATCATTCAATTTCAGTGTTGCCATAAAGCATCTCTGTCCCTCTACTCCCCTGACAGCTTTGCTCCCTTCTCAACATCCACATATTTGTGTATTCATGTAGATATCTCATATAATCTGTATAAACATATTTATGAGATTTAGAACCTTTGTACTGTAATACTGTGCATGCAGAGCTCGCAGTTTTATACTATTTCACACACTCTTGCACACATTCATACACACACACACACACACGCACACGCACACACACACACACACACACACACCCTCATACTACGTTGGGTGCATACCAATCCCCTGGTCTCTCTTCGTCCCTGCTGGGGCATTAATTCCTGGCCATATTTCCATCTGATTATGGTCCGGTTATACCCGCGACTAATTGAACATTAAATATAAAGAAAGTTAATGAAAATGTCCTTTATCCCCTCTAAACTAGGCCTGAGAACGCATCTATTAACCAGAATTAATCTGGCCCTGGTGCGTGTTGCTGGGGAAGAGATATATATATATAAATATACATGCACGCCGCCCGCCTCTCTACTCTCCAACCCAAATTCTGGTGCTCCTTACTGAATGGATAGTTGAATAACAAAGTAAGCCTTGTTCCCTCTCCACAGAATTCCTACATTCCATTCCTAGATCCTCATTTCTTCTCGTTATCTTCCAGTAAAGACAGGATGACGTTTGTCCCCATCCCTTCAGAAGGGTGTGCACATCAGCTGTCCACAGAGTAGGCCAGTCAAGAGAGGACACATACATGCTTCTATTTATCTTCCGGTCCCTATCTGGACTCATTCTTAGTGAGTATCTGTGCTGGCACCACCTGAATCTATCCTAGCTGTCTTCTGTCTGTTCTAGCTTGGTCGCAATCTGTGCTAGCTCAAGTCACCGTCTATGTTGGTTCAGTCACTGTCTATGCGAGCTTTTTGACAACGAATGTGCTAGCTCTTAGTCAAAGTATGTGCTCGCTTTTAGTCCGTATCTGTGCTAGCTTTTAGTCCGTATCTGTGCTAGCTTTTAGTCCGTATCTGTGCTAGCTTTTAGTCAGTGTCCGTGCTAGCTCCTACTTTGTGTCTTTCCAGTGAAACTGTCTCAAACATGCCCAGCCCAAGAGAGCTTTGAAGAGACAGACGCAGAGGAGAGGAGGAAACAATGGCTGGATGGATGCTTTCATTCAGATGAAAGGAATGAACGATAAGGCTTTCACATTGTCGATTATTCCACTAAAAAGTCTTCTCCATCCCAGCCCTCCCTTCCTCACTCTCCTTCTCTCCTTATTTCTTTCCCCAAGGCACCTCACGCACCCATTTCTCCCTTCCCTCTCTCGTTTGGCCAGAGAGGGGTTAACTAACCCGTTTAAGGGGAACCTCGGAAAACAATGCGCAGCACCCAAAAAGACAATGGTGTCGCCCCTCTCCTTCCTATTTGTAATTTAACATCAAAAGGCTCCTCTTTCAGCGACCTCTGAGAGACGCCGTGGCTTTAATGAAGAGCCCCACCCCCCTTAATCACATTCAAATTGGTTAGTGTTCAGAAAATAGAAATATGTATTAGATAGCAATAAATTTTCATCATTGGCTAAGCCTGCTTCTTAATTGTCCTGTCCCAAGGCTTGGGAATTTCATTGTTCGTTAGGTGCTTAAGTCCCCCATCTCATTCAGTCTCTCTGACATTACTGCTGAGGGCTCTAATGCCCGACTAATTTGAATGGGGATTTACATGATAGAGCAGGGAGCATTAAAATATGGAGGGAAGGGGAAAAAAGAGAAAGAAAAAAGGGGGAAACAGCTTCTTTCACTTCAAAAGTCACTTTGTTCAAAGTCAAATGACAGTGTTTAAAGATGCTCTATCTCTCCCCTCCTCAGGATTTTGGACACCAGCGCCAGGTTTAATGGTTCGTTATCTCACCCCCCTCGATCCCACTCTCCCATCCTCTCTTTCTCACACTTTTCACTGTGACTACTGTGTATAATGTCTTTGTTTGCTGAGAACTGGAAGGCAGCTTGTGACACGATTCGTATGTATCGGTTGTTTTGAACTTCAGTGACTTCCTGGCTCATGCCTGCTCTGATGTAACAGTTTACACCCAAATACAGAAAGCAGGAAAAACAAATGAGTTTGTTTTCTGTTAGTTTCGTGCAACATCTCAGTGTGTGTGTGGGTGTGTGTACTTCATTAACTTAATTGCATAAATGATTTGGTTTCAGGTTTCCCACGTATTCTGTCTGCACACCAGACTCTAAAGCCATCACCATGAAGCCAGCCCTTCAGACTGCTTAGAGCCCAGCTCGAATCAAAGTGTGATCATTCACATCATCATCTTTTATTGCAACTCAAGCTTTGGAAATGAAATGAGCCTGTGCTGTGCTTGTTTTCACGTCTCATATTGTTTATAAACAGCCAACCCCCACCCCCCAATTAATGTGTTTGGTCTGCCCCGTATGTCACAATGTGTGGAAGGGGGTCACAGCGGATCAGAATTAATGAGAGGGAGAGGGGTGACCCCCTTACCAGAGAGTTAAGAGGTAGGTCAAGAAAGGGCATAGGAGGGCATCAGCTTTCTCAACAACAGCCTCCACAGTTGCAGCTCAGTCAAACAGCCAAACAATGTCCTCTGCAGATTGCAGAGGACAAAAGACAACAGAACAATGCCGTCCACAAACACAGACTCAAACATGGACATTACAAGTCAGCTAATCGGAGAAAAGCACAGAGACAGAAAGTCTACTGATTTTTTTAAATCAAAACATTTGGGAAATACTGCCATGACACACGCCACCAGCATTAGCTTAGCATATAGCATCGACTGACAGTGCTAGGGCATGCCAGATCAATAACAATGAGGGTAATTGGGGAACTTGGTCAGTTTGTAAAGTACACTTTTGTTTTGATTGAATTCAGCACAAGCTTGTGTGTGTCATCAATGGTAAATCAATAGCGGAAGAGGCCAAGCACGGTCCTGGTGATACAGAACGGCTGTCATCAGTGTGTTAAGATGAAAGGATGAAAAGATGACAAAAACATTGATGAGGACATCAATGCCTGTGATAGGAGGGTTGAGTCTGATAATCACCTATATTGATCTGTGTGGGTGTGTGTGGGTGTATGTGTGTGCGTATGTGTGTGTGCGTATGTGTGTGTGTGTGTGTGTATGTGCGTGTGTGTGTGTGGCCTTGTAGACAGCGAGCAGCAGACCAGCAGCACTGATCCTATCATGAAAGAGACTAGATGGTTCAGTCTCTCATAGAGCAGGTCTCTGCTCTCTCTCTTCAGAGAAGGATGTTCCTGTATGACATATTTCCACCTCTCTCCTGTCCGACCCCCCTGATCCACCATCCTCACCTCATCCTCTGCCCTATGCCCACTCTACCTCAGTCATCTTCCCCATCATGAACGGCTCTTAGGAAGTTGATATGTTAATGGTCACAGAGAGAGTTCTGGGTTCCTGGGTCCTTGGTGAGACTGTTATCTGCCTGTCAGCCTGGGCTGTTGTAGAGGACAAACAGTAGTTTGCCATATACATCTGTTGCTGTGTTTACTGCAACCAGTTTGTCTTGATGTGTTAACTCCAAAACAGAACTGAAAGGGTATTTTAATACCTTTCAAAACAGGTAAATCTTGTAGTGCTAAGCCAAACAAGCAATACAGTCTTTCCATACATGAACGTGTCCACAGTGTTTCAGTTAATACAGATTTCTGGTATCATTAACTTTCCAAAAATGTTGCATTTCCTCTCCCCTTCTCTCCTCTCCTCTCATCTTCCCTAGTCTCCTCTCCTCTTGTCTCCTCACCCTTCCTTTCCTCTCCCCTCCCCTCTTCTCCTCTCCTAGCTCCTCCACTCCTCTCCCTTCCACTCTCTCCCCTCCTTCTCTCTCCCCTCCCCTCCCCTCCCCTCCCATCCCATCCTCTGCTATTCTCTCTTCTCCTCTCCTCTCTCTGATTGATGCTGTGTGTTCCACAGCACTGCTTCATTAGTTGAAATGTCATCTCTGGCTCAGTCACAGACTTGTCGGCTCTGGCCCTACTTTACCACACACACCCCCTAATTGAATTTAGCCTTAGAAATGTACGAGTGAATATTAATAATTGTTACTCTGTGGGTGGGGGGGGAGGCTGGGTGGTCCGGTGGTGGGTGGGTGGTGTGTGGGGGGGGGTTGGGGGTGTGTGTTCAGGTTGGGTTTCAGTTCCTTCAGCACCCCTATTGGTCCTCAGCAGAAGTGAAAAGCTTTCGTGGTGAAGAATGACGTCACGCGAGTAGTTTTGACTTAAGGTTTGAGGCTACTCTAACACACACACACCCACAGACTGACATTCACTTAGTCTGCATGTGGTGGTACTTTGGATGTAAGGTACAGTGTATTTTTGCTGGTTCGAGTAAAGGGCGTGACACACTACATATACATATATAGACACATTTTTGAAAAGGGAACACCTACAGACTTGCACGCATGCAAAGTTATGTACACACACCCACACACACTCACACGCATGCCCCCCCTAAAGACATACACACGTACATACACACACACACACACACACACAAATGCATGCACACAAAGGAGACCTCAATCAAATATCTGGTGGTTTTCCACTGTGCTCATGGTGTCCTCCTGGGCTATGAAAACACACTGCATCTGGACTCCATCTCCTCGCAGAGACGGACACACGTAACAAACACACAGCAAACACAACACACACACACACGCTGCACTCACACTGAGTGTATGTTCTTATGAGCTCTCCTCACACACGTATAATGCCCATTTCCCATCCTGTAATGATACACTCGTCTACTGACTGTCTGTCTTCTCTTCATTCGTTCCTTCTCCCCTCAATCTGAACCAGCTGTGAAAACGCTGCAGCAAGAGGTAGCTGCTGATGCTGCTGTGGCAGGTCAGGACCACCAAGACCACCTGGCAGTAGACCTCCAGACCACCTAGTTATCCAGCAGCAGACCTCCAGACCACCTAGAGACCTAGCAGTAGACCTCCAGACCACCTAGAGACCTAGCAGCAGACCTCCAGACCACCTAGAGACCTAGCAGTAGACCTCCAGACCTCTTAGATATCCAACGGTGGATCTCCAGAGGTAGATCTCCAGAACTCTGGCCACTTATATACTTAACTGTAAACTTCCAAACCACCTAGATACTTAGTCATAGACTATATAGCATACGTCTGTCTGTAGAACTCCAGTCCACCTACACGTCTATCTGCAGATCTAGGTGGACAACACAGAGAGAGAAATTCATAATGATGTCTGGTCTTCCCTTGTCTGCACAGGACATTTCTATTAGACTGAATTTTCTCTAGGGGGTGTGATTGTGTGTGTGTATCTTTGTGTCTTTGTGCGTGCATCTCTCGTGTGTGTATGTGTCTGAGAGAGCGAGAGTGTGTGTTCTTGTGTCGGAGGGACCGTTTGTTAAAGTGAATTAGCACCGGAAGGAATCTCAGGCAGGCAGGAAAATCAATGGAAACAGAGTTGTGCTTTTTCATTGTAGCTGCTGTCTATTGAGTTACCGGTGCTCTGCTATCAGGTTATCAGGCAGGGCATCGTGTGTGCGTATGTGTGTGTGTGCACGCGCGTACATGTTCTAGCATGTGTGTGGACTCATCTACATACTCAACAGAACTCTTACACACACATGCATGTGCACTTACACATGTTGACACACGCTGGCTGTGGCTTTCTTGACTCTAGCGTGGTGATGAAGTATTGACCAGTTGCCGGGGGATACAAGGTATTGATTGTGACTTATCCAGCTGTTTATATGTGAACCTCAGGTTTAACCTTCATCGATCTACACATACCCCTCAATCCACAAGGTGTTCAACTCTGCCTCTTGCTAATGGGCCTAAATGGTGGGTGTGTGTATGTATGTGTGTGTATGTGTGTGTATGTGTGTGTGGATGTATGTGTGTGTGTGTGCCTTTAAGAATAAGCTTGCTGGGAAGGTCTCAGTGATGACCAAGCTCTCAAACCTGTCTGTTGTGAAATGCTGTGCTGTATCTGGACAAGTGCAATTGCCGTTTTGTGATGAAGAAAAACTTTTTGTAGAGATGAAGCCAAGTATTTTTGTCATAATCTTTCATAACTTTTATCAGCGACATCATCAGAATCAACTTTTATTTGAGAGGGTTCTTTATTGATTAGTGCATTATGATACCAAACTTCCAAAATAATAAGTGTGCATACCTATTTAAAATATACAGAAATATCCGTTATAAAATGCGATGCATTTTGCATATGAAAATTCTTAGAACGGTAGGACGTTTGATAGTAGTTCAAACTAATTTAAACTTTTTGAATAGTTTGGTGGTGATGTAGGGAAAAAAATGACTCTCTAACTGATGACACGTACGGACTAATAAATCTAGTAATAAACCTGGTTAAAATATGTACAGTGTATATAACTGAATGTATTTATTATGTTTGTATAAATGTGTTAAACATGTGCATCATGTTCTACTATGTTCATCACCGTTCAGTGTAAACTCACTAGCTGTTGAACAGATGCAGACAGGCACAAATATCAATACTATATTACCCCCTTTCCTCCCTCCTGTCTGTCCCTCTCTACCTCACCCCTCCCTCCCACTCACTCAGAGCTGTGGATAGAGCAGGTCTGTAATGAGTCATTGGGGGGAACTGATGTGAATTATTAATATTCAATCATGATGTCGCTGATGAATTAACTAAAGCCACAGCGAGTCTGGCCACTGACAAGGCTAAGGAAATAGGAAGGAGTGGAGAAGAGGAAGGGGAAAGGAGAGGAGAGGAGGAGAGGTGAGAGGAGAGAGACGAGTGGAAAGGAAAGGAGGTAGTGAGGGGATGGGGTAGGAGACGAGGAGAGGTGAGAAGAGAGGATGGGAGGAGTGGGGATCAGAGTGGTGGAGAGGATGTGTAGAGCAAAGCGGAAGAAAGGAAGACAAACATGACAACACATGAGGATGGGAGAAGACAGTATAAGAGAGAGAGAGTGTGTGTGTGTGTAAGTGTGTGTGTGTGTGTGTGTGTGTGTGTGTGTGTGTGTGCATGCGCTTGTCTGTGTGCTGTCAGCCTGTGGTGCATGTAAACAGCTGTCAGTGTGATTTGGTTTTGAGGTACTGCTCTGTTCAGCTGTCACTTGCCGGATTGAGTTAACACCAGTTTATCAGATAAACTATCTGTGTCTGTGTTCTTGTGTGTTTGTGTGTTATTGTGTGTGTTCGTGTGTTTGTCTGAGGCCACAGGGAAACCGTTTACAAACTGAGGGTCTTTTACAGCAGTGTCTGCACACATCTGATAACTGTCTATCAAGAAGCCCCCCCCCCACACACACACATACAAACACCCTACCCTGCCCCCCACCTGCTAGCAAACCTGGCCAAGCTTGACAGCTCTATTGATGTTAGCATAATGGAGACAATATCCTTCTGTCAAGACCACAAATATAATCTCTCTCGTTGTCTCGCAGATTTTTCTCTCTCCTGCGCTCACTCTCTTTCTCTCTCTCGCTTCCTCTCTCTCTCACTTTCTTTCTCCCACTTTCTCTCTCACTTTCTCTCTCTTACTTTATCTCTCTCACTCTCTCTCATTTTGTCTCACTTTCTCTCTCTCACTTTCTGCTTCTCATGTTCTCTCTCTCTTTCTCTCTTTCACTTTCTCTCTCACTTTCTATCTCTCACTTTCTCTCTCTCACTTCCCCTCTCTCTCTCTCACCGTCTCTTTCTCACTTTCCGACTTTCTCTCTCACTTTCTCTTCATCGCTTTCTCTCTCCTTCAGTCCCTATCTGCTTTATTCCTTTCCTCCCTCAATGTTATGTCTCTCTTTGTTTCTTTTTTGCACTCCTTTCTCTCTTTCATTCTCTCTTTATCTGTCTCTCTCTCTCTCTCTCTCTCTCTCTCTCTCTCTCTTCGAGTATTTCTTTTTTAACTCTCAAGGATTGCAATGGACTAGTTAAGTACAAACTGAATATTAGGCTCCAGTTACTGTTGCATGGCCCCAGCGTTAGTTAGCCAGGGATCCGGCCCTGAGATTATGAAGAGTCACGTATTTGATCCACAGTGATCTGGATTATGGCAGGGTTTGGCTCTTAGCACTTGACACCCACAGCAGGATTCAATCTCCTAACTTAGACAGATGTCCATGGCCTTCAGCTCAGCCAGCTGGCAGGGCCAGTCTGCTGCCAGCACAGTGTCAGAGGGGGCGGGGTCCTGCCCTGCGACGTCACTCCAGTAAACAGGCTGGGCATCAGATCTCTGTGAGCTACAGTGTGTGTAGGAATTCTTTATGGTATGACACACTGTACCTACGTGTATGTGTGTGCATGGAGGTGTGTGTCGGTGAATGAGACAGGCCAGAGGTTGAATAGTAGAATGCTGTATTCACTTGATATTAAATGGGCTTTTTGTTCGCTCTGTCCAGATGTTGAGTCTATGTGTTTTATTTTTACATTCTTGGCCTGCGGCCCGTATATATTTTGGATTGGGCAGGGAGTATATAATATCAGTGGAAAATGCTGCGGTCTGGTACCTTTTAAATAACATTTCCTCCTTTCTCTGCTGCTGTCCTGTTTTTCTTTCCATGTTTTCTTTTATTTGGGAATGAGCTTTGAGAGGTGATGTTTAGAAATGTGCTGAAATGGGACTGGCTGTGGGGGCTCAGGGATTCACTGGAGACCCCTTCACATACACACACACACCCGCACACACGCACACACACACACACTCTGCCGGGGCTAAATATGGGGTCCGGTAAAGAGGAGGAAGTTGGGGGGTTAAATGGAGGGGGTCAGTCGGCCAGTTGTGTGTCTCTGGGGTGGCCTGGCTAGCATGTGTGTGTATGTGTGTGTGCATGTGTGTGTGTGCGTGCATGTGTGTGTGTGTGTGCGTGTGTGTGCATATGTGTGTGTCCACAGCAGCACCATCACCCTCCCTGTCCCTAGTTAAAGGAATCATACTGAGGGGAGTAAGGGACCCACTTTTCTAGACTTTCTTTTCTCTCTTCTTCTCTGATTTATTTCAGAACAAATCTGGGCCGAAGAGGGCTAAAATTTGCAGCAGAGCAGTTAATAGAGTCGTAAGGCTGGGGGACGCTCCAGGGAAATAAAAGGAGCAGACCAAAGAAAGGCTCTTTCTTCCTCCTGTGGTGGGTCCTCTACCAAAGAAGTAGGTCTAAAGGACGACCGGGGGGGGGGGGGGGGGCCAAGGGGGAGCCCGGCGCCCGGCGGTGTTGCTGCTTCATCCACACTGCTCCTTCACATCTTTCAACTAGGTAGGTTCTGTCACCACTCCTAAGTTTACGTGTGCCTGTTTCTCGATCAAACTTGTGAGGTACGGTCAAACGACCTGTTGTGTGTTTCCCAGAGTTTCCTGAGTTGTTTAACTCAGCATCCGGTTGAACAGGAGCAGAGGAACACTGAGGAGACAAAAAAGAGTTTAGAGAGGAGGAGAGGAGCACAGAGGAGTGCAGCACAGAGGAGAGGAGCACAGAGGAGAGGAGCACAGAGGAGAGGAGAACAGAGGATAGGAGCACAGAGGAGGGGAGCACAGAGGAGAGAAGCACAGAGGAGAGAAGCACAGAGGAGTGCAGCACAGAGGATAGGAGCACAGAGGAGAGGAGCACAGGGGAGAGGAGCACAGAGGAGAGGAGCCCAGAGGAGAGGAGCACAGAGGAGAGGAGCCCAGAGGAGAGGAGCACAGGGGAGTGGAGCACAGAGGAGAGGAGCACAGAGGAGTGGAGCACAGAGGAGTGGAGCGCAGAGGAGAGGAGCACAGAGGAGAGGAGCACAGAGAAGAGGAGCACAGAGGAGAGGAGCACAGAGGAGTGGAGCACAGAGAAGAGGAGTACAGAGCTCCCAGGAGGTGACATTTTACACACATACCTAGCCTGCTAGGTGGGGAACAGCAGAAAATGGGTGTGTCTGTCTTTATGTGCTGGACAGGTTCGATAGTGTGTGTGTGTGTGGGTATGTGTGTGTGTGTGTGGTGAGGTTGTGTGCTCTGGAGACAAAGGTGAGTGAGAGGGGAGGTTTAGAGGAGAGAGGGATGAAGGATGAGGAAGAGAAAGAGAGACAGCATCTGGATCCAAAGCTGTTTCCCAGCTAAGTCACAATTGTTTAGTCTGAAAGAAAGAGCAAGCGGAGAAGAGAGGGAGGAGGGAGGACAGGGAAAAAATGAGTTTTTGAGGCAAAGTAAAGACACTTCAATTATCAAACAGGGTGGGTAGCAGGTGTGTCTGTGTGTGTGTGCATGCGTGAGCGCCTGTGTGTGTGTGGCCCAGCTTGTTGTGGTGCTGGATTGTGGAACGCAGGGGTCAAGGGGAGCTGACCTCCCTTGGGGCCTGCAGTCTGGGCCGAGGGGCAGCAGAGGAGGAGAAGAGTTGAGTGGCAAAGAAAAGAATGACAGTATGAGGAGAGGCGATATGTGTGCGTGGGGGTGGGAGGGGGAGGAAGGAGGGGGGGGGGGCATTTCCGCACACTCAACATGCCACCCATCCCCACCTTGTAAACACCTCGCTGACCCTGAAGCTGAGCGTTTGTGCAGGCTGTGCTGAGGGTGGTGGATGATGCGTGGTGGTGCGGGTGGTTTTGGCTGGAGGGGTGGAGTTGTGGGGAGCAGTTCTAAGTTTGCACTTTGTACAATGACAGAGAGGGAAGGATGGATCGGAGACATGCAGACAGGGATGGAGAGAAGGAGAAAGTGCTAGAATGTGGATGTTGGGTTCAAAGGTGGATCCGTGGCTAAGAGTCAGTTTAGGTACATGGTTGTGACTGGGTACAGTAGAGAAAGAGACTACTGTAAATGTTGCTTGTGTATGAAGCTCACTCTAATCGGAGACTCGCCACCAGGACTTGCATCGCATTTGAAAATGAAACATTTCTTTTTTCTTTTTTTTTTTCCCCATTTCACTTTCACTTTCTTATTATCTAGTTGTTCGTGTTTTCATGTTCCCATACTGTATTGTATTATGTTCTCACGCACACAAACACACTCCTTTCTATGACTGTCATAAAGGTCTATTAGCGCTATGTGACTGCTGCGCCACAATTGTCAAAACACAATTGTGGGATTGCAGTCCTAACCGCTGTTTGTTTGTATGTGTGCGTGTATGTGTGGGTATAGGTGTTTGTGTAGTGTGTGTGAGTAGGTTGACATTGTTAGCAGGATCCATTTATGAGTAATTGCTATCGGGGACCTACTGGACTGAAGAGAGTGATTTCATGTTTCAACATCAATCTGTCATTCCATGACCCCTGACCTTGAGCTCTTCCAGTGACTTCATCAAAAGCGGCCAGAAAAACAAGCTATCTTGAGGACTGCAGCCATTCATCACTTTATCTTTGTCTCTTTTTGGCCTTTATTAAGGAGAAATCAATGTGCTCCACACACTCATCCACACATTGTCACATACGCATTCACAGAACAGAGAGGAACTATCTGAATACATGTTTCACATGTATTCCTTAACGTCTTCTGTTATTTTCGAACCCAATTCTTGACCTTGAGGAGTGAAAGGGCAGTGAGAAGTTTGAGAGAAGCTCGTCGAAGATCTCTCAAGATTTCTTGAACTGACCCATTCTCTGTACTACAGACAGTTGGTCATGATGAGCTCGGTTTGTCCACTCGACGCAATTTCCCACATGGGTTATCTCTCTACTTATCTTTTGAAAAGTTCATCTTCATGTAATCCCCCTATTGTGAGCCTCTTCCCAGAATACTCCTTGCGCTGCTCTTCAGGACGTGTGCTCCTGCGTGTCTTCTCTCTCTACATTGAAGCAGCTCTGAGCATTCTTCATCATGTGCTCTCTGATGTCTGAATGCAAGCCCCTTAGTGGAGTGGTAGATTCTGTCCTGCAGGTCAACTGAAGTTCCCCCAGGGAGGCCATGTCGTGAGGCGGTAACAAGGACAGCTTTGACCGAAGGTCTGCGCTCTGTCTTCGTCGTCACGAGGAAACCTGACGGACGTCGTCAGATCGCATGCACCCGGGACCCCGGCCTTTGGAAAATCCGCATGACTTTCAGATGTGTGTGTGCGTTCATGTACGCCTGCGAGTCTGTGCGTGCGTGCGTGTGCGCGGGCGCGCGTCTCTGACATTGTAATAGATCGGTATGAATGCCTCGTTAGCAAGCAACACTAAAACTCTCCAGGCTCTTCACAACATGAATGGCATTTTAGAGAGCTGCATTAGCTGTTGCATTCTAACCACCACTCAAAAGGTAACACACTGGCTTGGCCACACATACACACACACATGTACACACACACTCCAGCCCACGCATACACTCAACAGGCACTTGTGTGTGTGTGGGCAGCATGATGAATCGATGGTGAATTGGCATCCTCTCTGGAACAGAAACACAGCAGACACGCAACACTCTAGTTAGCAAGACAAAGACACATTCTCTCCCCTCTGCAGATGGGTTGTGAGGATCAGAACCCAATCACACACACACCTGTGCTATGGTTTAGACATGCCAGAGGTGAGGGGAAAGGTCACTAGTGAAGAGTGGACAGTTTATTGAGGGCGTCTCCCTTTCCCTCTCCCGCTCTCTCCCTCTCTCTTTCCCTCTCTCTCTCACTCTCTCTCCCCCCCCTCTCCCCCCTCTCTCCCTCACCTCTCTCTCTCTCTCTCTCCCCCCCTCCCCCCCCTCCTCTCTCTCCCCCCTCTCTCTCATATTTCTATAGCGACAGCACTAAAGTGACTGGGTTACCGTAGCCAACACCAACGGGAGATTCAACCTCGTTCTGCTTTCGTTTACTCACGCTCTGTCCTTACTACTTCCCCTCTTTCTACTACCACTCTAGCAATTTCTTTCCATTCTTTCATCCATGTTTGAAGTCTCTCTCCATCCGGTTTCCATTCGTTTCTACCTTCTCTCATCTTCCTGCATCTCCTTTAGTTCTGTTATCAAAAAGAGCCTTGCTAAAGGATGCTCACGCACTGAACTGTCTCTCTCTCTAACTCTCTCACACACATGCACATCTATTCACACACACAGGTAGCAAAGTTTTTCCTGGAGTTTTCACAAGAAAGCCAAACAAAACATAAAACGCCAGTCTGCACACACACAAGAAAGGGAGGAAGAGCAGAAGAGGAGAGGAGAGAGAGGGAAGTTATTTTCTCTGGTGTTTGAGGCGTTGGTGCGTGTGCTTCTGACAGGTGGGAGGGGAGATGAATTGTGCATTGTGTGAGCTCTCTAATTAGCATGGTTAGCGAGGCCTGTCTACAGTGAATGGCTGAGATAGCATTAGCGCAGGCTGGGCTCCGTGAGCGGCACAGATAGGCGCGGCAGAGAACAGAGGTGGAGCTAGTGCCTCATGCTAACGCTATTTCCCCCTGATAAACTCACTACTCTTTAATGGGCTCAGCAGGGGAGACAGAGAAAGAGAGGGAGTTGAAAAGAGGTGGAGGAAGGCAAAAAAGAACTAAATGTGTCCTGAAGTTTTCTTTCAGATGAGTAAACTCTCTGAGCACATGGTCATACCTTGATTCATGTTCTAAAAATAAGGGGATCATGATAAAAGTTAAGTTAGGTCTTAACTAATCAGGAGATTGTTCAATGATTCTCAAGCTGAAAGACCCGAGCCCTATGACAGGGGCGGGGCCAAACCCCCAAAGGAAGGATATAACAAGTAAAAACTTCTTTAGGACATTTTTGATTAGAATCTGGCACACCTTATAATGTCCACTGTCTTTCTGCACATCTTTGATCTCTCGCAGAAAGAGAGAGAGAAAGAGAGAGACAGACAGAAAGAGAAATACAAAGAGGGAAATAGAGAGCGAGAGAGTGGCAGAAAATGATCACGTGTGAGAGACAGAAGAAGTGAGAGAATGACAGATAGAGAGAGAATAACAGAGAAAGAGAGAGGGAGGGGAGATTTAAAAAAGGAGACAAAGAGTGAGAGAGGAGCAGAGTGTGTGAGAGAGATCCAGAGACAAAAAAGTGGGAATGACAGAAACAGCAGAGTGAGAGACTGAGACAGAGAATGAGCGAAACAGATAGAGAGCGAGAGAGAGCGAGAAAAAGAGAGAGAGAGAGAGAGAAAGAGAGAGCGAGAGAGAGCGAGAAAGAGAGAGAGCAAGAGAGCGAGAGAGCGAGAGAGCGAGAGAGCGAGAGAGCGAGAGAGCGAGAGAGAGAGCAAGAGAGAGCAAGAGAGAGAGAGAGAGAGAGAGAGAGAGAGAGAGAGAGAGAGAGAG
>BROE01000020.1:13257525-13315515 GCA_036571765.1 Plecoglossus altivelis
TTCTCTCTCTCTCACACACACACACACACACACACACACACACACAGGACTGTACACACAGGCACACATGCAGCAATCCCATATGTAGCAAGTCTTTACATTGTACAATGTTTCCCGTGCACAAACATGTACATGTCAGAGGTTAGAGTTCAGTTAAGATCTACAGTATGTGCTGCTCATGTATGTGTGTCTTTGGTGAAAAGATATCCAATCACTATCCATTCCATTCTATCATCCTGCTTTCCTCCCCGTTCCATCATTGTCGTCATCCGCTCCGATGTCAAGAAGTCCTCATCCGCTCCGATGTCAAGAAGGCATTTGAGGCTTTGTGGTGCTCCGTTCATGGAGAAACTGATAGTACCCCAAACATACACACACATACACACACATACACACACATACACACACATACACACACAGCCCCTCATGTTCTGTTCTCAATAGATTCTCTATAGCTATGGGGGAAAAGACCATCAGCAGGACAGGAGACATATTGTCAGGGGTGGAACCTTCAAACAAAGAACATCTCCCTGGCTTCCCTGAACGACCGCTGGTTGGAGGTGATGGTGATGGTGGTGGCGGTTCATGAATATGCAACAGCGACTAATAGCCCCACCTCACCACCCTGCACCTACCAGAGGGCAGTCTGGGAGGACCAGAAGTATAGAGAGGAAAGTGGCCCACACAGCTTTCCAGGGCGAAACGCTGGTGTCCGAGTCCACCTGAAAAGAAAGTCTCCCATCCGCACATCCTTTCCTTGCCTCTCCTCTTCCTCTCATCCCATCTCCCTCTTGACTCGGCCCACAGGACTTTGTTCCAGTGGAACTGATGGCTCCGCTGGATTTATCAGTGTAATCCCATTGTAGTCCCTGAACATGTGGCCTTTCTGTACGATGACACTGTATAGTCCCTTTGGACAGTATTACAAATCATACGCGGACATACATCCGTAATCTCACATGAGGAAGTCTCTCCTTGGAGAGGAAGAGAGAGAGAGACCATGAAAGTGGGCAACAGAAGTGTGCGATGTTTGTAAATAGTATCTCTGGTTTCGTGCTGGCAAAATAGGCAGTTTATGTAACAAGAATCACATCACAGGCAGGCAATTTACCCTTTCGCCAACCCCTCCCCTCCCTCCCTCCCTCCCTCCCTCCCTCCCTCCTTCCCTTGTCTCCTCGGAAGCACTGTAACAGAAGAGCATTAATAATAATAACAATGCTAAACTGAGGAGGAGCTAGGCCCTCGGCAGCAGTGGGTGTGTAGGAGGCCCCGTGCTCCAGCAGCTTAGCACTTAACTATGACCCCGCCTAAAGAGGGGATGTGGGGGCCTTGGCCCGCGCCGAGGGGGGGGGGGGGAGCGCAGAAGGAGGAGGGGAGGAGGAGGCAGGAGGAGAAAAGGAGGACGGTTTATTTTGCATGATATTAACCACATGAAAGCACGCGATTGCCTAGGACAGTATAAGCTGAATAAGAGAGAGAGGGTGGGTGGGAGAGAGGGAGTGAGGGAACGTGTTAGGGAGAGAGATAGAGAGCTAAAGAAAGAGAGAATTAGAGCAAGAGACAAGGTTTGGTGAACATATAATGTAAATAGCGGCTGGCTGAGTTGTCGGGAAAAGGCACTGTCAGTCGTGTGTGTGCGTGTGTGTTTGTGCATGTATGTGTATGTGTCTGTGTGTGTGTGTTATCGGGCGTAGCGCTGTCAGACGGTCTATTGTTTGGGAAGTGATAAAAGGCAATTTCCCAGAGTCCCTTGTACAGCCACACGCTCCGCTTAATTTGAGGGCCATTTTCTGTGACAGTGTTGACCATTTATACATCTCTCTTTCTCTCTCTCTCTCTCTCTCTCTCTTTCTCTCTCTTTCTTCGCTCTTTCTCTCTCTCTCTTCTCTCTCTCTCTGTTCTCTCTGCTTATTTTCTCTCTCTCTCTCTCTCTCTCTCTCTCTCTTTCTGCCTCCTCTCTCCTTCTCTCTCTGTGTTGATCCTCTCCTGTGTGTTCGCTTTGTTGTAATGCCGCTGGTTGTATTCATGTCTGTGTTTATTACTGTGGAACCCCATGTTTGGCATGTCCCCTCCGACTATGTAACAATACCTGCTACACTGCACTAAAACCTGTCACGACACACACTCACACTTGTCCACGATGGGAGGCAATGTGTCTTGGCATCTGTCCCTGTCAGATGCCACCTGAGAAGAGCTTGGCTCCTTTCTGACTGTGAGAGCTGGAGAGCCTGTTCAAGTCAGAGGATGAGAGAGGGAGAGAGGGAAGAAGAGGTTCAGAGAGAGGAGGAGCGAGATCTGGGGTTCAGGGCAGACTAATTGAAACAAAAAGTTATTCTCGCAGCCGAATGCAGGAGTAAACATTCACATCTACACCCGCACACACACACATGCACACACATTCACATACACACACACAAACATGGCAAACAGGCAAGAATCTTTCTAAAATTATGTGTATATGCGCTTGTTTGTGTGTCTGTGTATGAACGTGTGTGTGTGAGCGTGTGTGTGTGTGTGTGTTTGTGTGTGTGTGTGTGTGTGTGTGTGAGAGAGAGAGAGAGAGAGTACCATAGCAGTTGCTTGATTTGTATGTGTGGTTCAGAACCAGCTGTGGTTCCCCTTAGTTTGCTGACTGTGTCAGTGACCCAGTAGAGGACAGGAACCCCTCCAGCCCCTCTACCTAAAGCCCCTCTACCTCCTACCCCTCTACCTCCAACCCCTCCACCTCCAGCTCCTCCACCTCCAGCCCCTCTGCCTCCTACCCCTCTACCTCCAGCCCCTCTACCTCCAGCCCCTCTACCTCCTACCCCTCTACCTCCAACCCCTCCACCTCCAGCTCCTCCACCTCCTACCCCTCTGCCTCCTACCCCTCTACTGCCAGCCCGTCTACATCCTACCCATATATCTCCAACTCCTTGCTCGTTCCTACCCAGACTGAACACATACATAACACTTCCATGCTGCAAACATTTAATTTCTACATTCCGCATATTACATGTATTTGACACTTTCTCATTTTGTGTCACGCACATAAGGTGTTGGGTGTCTCTTGTGAGTGTGTGTGAGTATTCAGGTAAGCCTTCAGAAATAGTCCGTCTGACAAAGAAGTGCAGGGTGGGTACCTTCTTACTATAATCTGCAATCTATAATCTATAGAGAAAGAAGAGGAAGAAGAAAAACATCTGGCCCTCTTTTTTCTCTCATCTGTTATCACTGGTTCAGGGCTCTCTGTCAACCTCTCTCTCTCCATCCTTCTCTCTCTCTCCCCATCCTTCTCTCTCTCTCCAACTCTCTGTCAACCTCTCTCTCTCCATCCTTTTCCTTCTCTCCAGCTCTCTCTGTCAACCTCTCTCTCCATCATTTTCTCTCTCTCCATCTCTCTCTGTCTTCTTCTCTCTCCATCCTTTTCTTTTTCTCCATCTCTCTCTTTCTACCTCTCTCTCCATCCTTTTTGTCTCTCTCTCTCTCTCTGCCCATCTCTCTCTCTGCCCATCTCTCTCTCCCTCCATGTCTTCTTATTTCTTTCGTCCGGTTTCCCCTGTGTTCTTATTCTGTGTATATTTTTGGGAAGATAGTTCTCTCTTTGTTAGAAAGAATTCCGGTGCTTTGTTCCACTCTGAGAGTCAGACTTGATAAAGAGAAGCATATTTAGAGTGGTGGGGCTTTATGTGGTCGTTTTATAAGGCAGCTCAGACTTAAGATGGATTTGATATAAAAAGATGTACAGTGTACCGTGGACTGCGCACACAGAGAAATGAGACAGCAAGAACAAAAAGGTTTTCAAAAGATTCCACAACTCTTTGGAAAATAGGTGCGACCGAGGCGGCCTGTGTTGATCTCCAGCTTGCGCTGTTTTTATCACTCAAGTGTATTGCTGAGGAAGGGGACAGGCTCTCTCTCTCATTGTCTCTCTCTCTCGTCGTCTCACTCGTTGTCTCTCTCCCGTTGTGTCTCTCGTAGTCTCTCTCCCGTTGTCTCTCTCTCATTGTCTCTCTCTCACTGTCTCTCTCTCTTGTTGTCTCTCGTCTCTCTCTCGTTGTCTCTCTCCCGTTGTCTCTCTCATTGTCTCTCTCTCGTTGTCTCTCTCTCATTGTCTCTCTCTCTCTCGTTGTCTCTCTCTGGGTCTCTCTCTGGTGAAAGGCAGGATGATGACAACACGACCAGGAATGATAGACACTCATAGTACAAGTAGAACAAACGCTTGTGCTGACTTCTGTCCTTGTTCTGTTCAGACACACTGTTTATGGGGTTCATTTATTCAGAGTGTAATTTAAATGAATTAGCATAGATTAGAACAGACTAGATTATTTGTTGTTCAGAAATCCCCAAATTAAAAGTGTAAACTGTAATTATGTAAACACGTGTGAATGTTTTTGCGTGTGTGTGTTCATTCCTCTGCAGTTTGTTGATGCTCTCCGAGTGTCAAGTCTTTTTACTGGGCCATCACTAATGTGGACACGTAGAAAATGAGAGGTTTGTTATTTCAAACTTAATAACGGTACACGACTTCATCAACCCAGCACTGCTCAATCAAACCCAGAGAATCTCCAGAGATAATTTAATCACCAAATGCCAAACTGCCTCGCCACATTTAGGTGTCGTTCTCAACCGTGCAAAGGTAATTTGTTTCAGCATTATGAATTAATGAAACACTAACGAAGATGGAGAAGGCTGCAGAATGTATAATCAACACCTCCTTGAACGCTCATAGATTCTCTGTCCTCTGTTCTTTGTGAGACGCCTGCCCTCTTTTGTCTCCCTCCTCTTCTGAAGTCTCTCTCTTTTTCTCCCTCACTTCTCCACCGCCGTGGTTCAACCCTGGTTCCCTTTGCAGCTCCCAGGTTGTTTTTTTTTCTCCCGGGAGTGGGGGGATGTGGCAGGCAGGGTTCTTATACTGACCCGGGAGCACCATCATTCAAACCCTCCTCAAGTACCCCTCAATCTACAGCTCTCGCATGGATCTATTCTCATGACACATGATTGGGTTCTGGATGATTCTATAGATAATTTCCCTCATCAGTCAGTTATTGTTGCTTTTGGTTCATGTGAACTTCAGGAGTAGACGCTGTTCTTGAGATGACAATTCTGCTCTCTGTCAGCGCTTAGCAGCTGTCTAGCCTGGGGGGGAGGAGAAGGCTCGCATACATACCTTCAGCCACATCTTCATCTGGGAGGCCGTCTTCTTTCTAACCTCCAAACACACACACACACTTACAAACACACACACACACACACTTACAAACACACACACACACCTACAAACACACAGGAACACGTTCAAACGCACAGACACACACACTAACAAACACACAGGAACACTTACAAACACACACCTTCACACACACACACACACACACAGACAAAACGCACACACACACACACACACACACATTTTGCAGAGCAGGTCAAATGCATAAATCAAAGTTACGAAACAGTGACAAGCCCTTCTCACGCATATACACACAACGCACATGTCTGGTGTTATCTGGGTTCTGATCGGCAGGGCTGTGCCGTTTAAATCACACAAACAAATGTTTTAATAGGAACGTGCTGTACACACAAACAGGCAGACACCAACCATCTCGTAATCACACAACAGACACACACTCTCTGTGTACAAAGACACCCACAGGCATGCCATCATGTAAGCACACAACGTGAAAAGACACATGCACACACATTGAAGATACACACCCACCACAAAGACAGGACACACACACTCGACACGTACCACACACTGACTCACACAACACACACATAACAAATACCAACTCGTCTACCAATAACAACATACCTAACATCCAGTCCTGCTAATGTAAATATTTATTCTACATGCTTGAGATATTTAGGCCAAGGTAGAGGAATTAGGTGGTTGAGACAAAAGCATTCAGGTTTGACACAACTTGTTCAACGTGAAACTTCTACCCACACCTTTGGTGTTGTCAGACTTAGAAGGAACATTTTAAATATTTTAATTCTCTCACAATTATTCGCTAAGGCGATGCATACACGCCGATGCTTTATCACCGTACAATGTCACAGTGAGGCTCACCAAAGCTCCTGCACCACTTAAGCAAAGAGAAGAGCATAATCATTTGACGATGCAGATGACCATCAAATCCACCATAAAAAGATCAAAAACAGCTCTTCTCAGAGGAAGCCGCAGAGTTGATGTGTGTTGATGTGTGTTGATGTGTGTTGATGTGAGTGTGGCCAATTGCTGTGGGTGCATTCCTTCACTGTTGGCAGATGGAGAGGGTGGAAGGAGCAGAAAGAGAAGGAGGAGGGAGAGCAGAGGGAGGTGAGAAGGTGCAGGGGTCAGTGTACAACTTGTGGAAATCAGATAAATCAGCACCTTTAAGTAAACATTATTCACTGACAGGGACCAGGCTGTGTGATTGTGTGTGTGTGAGTGTGTGTATGTGTATGTGTAAGTGTGTAAGTGTGTGTGCTCCGAATACCAGGGCCTGGGCACTGGAGGGAATGCTTCCTGTCTGAAAAAACTGCCAAGCAACAAGGGAAATGAGCCATCCTTCTGCCAAACTCTGGTGTTTCCATCACACTGTAGGAGATAATATTTGTGCGTGTGTGTTTACTGTGTTCCGAAGGCTCTGAGCAGCAGCAGAGATAAGCTTTCCACAGATAAAGACAGGTAAGGAGTTGTGTTGTTTTCTCTAGTCAGACTTTGGGAAGACTTTACACACACACACACACACACACACACACACACACACACTCACTCACTCACTCACTCACTCACTCACTCACAGACACATACACCCACACACACTCACACTAGCCCACCCACCCACACACACACACACACACACTCACACACACACACACACACTGTCAAACACATACACACATAAACACACTCTCAAATACACACTCTCTCACACACACACACACACACACACACACACACACTCAAACACACTCACACACCAGATGCCATTTCGTGTCACATTCATTCCTCTGGAGGTCCATTCCTCTAACCTCCTCTTCCTCATCAAATTGAGCCACTGGCTTCCTCAGGCCACACTCACATTCACGCACGCATACGAGAACATCACACACATACACACACATCTGTGCACGTTCACTCTTTATTAATCTGCAGGGCCTTAATTGAAACCCCCCTGTGTCTGAATCATACCTGCATCCCCTCGCTCATTATCAGTCAAGGTGCCTTTGGGGAATGAGTGAGGGGGGCAGAGAACGAGAGAGAGGAAGAGAGAGAGAGATACAGGGGGCAGAGAACGAGAGGGAGAGACGAAGAGAGAGAGATACTGGGGGCAGAGAACGAGAGGGAGAGAGGAAGAGAGAGAGATACTGCAGGGCAGAGAACGAGAGGGAGAGAGGAAGAGAGAGAGATATACGGGGGGCAGAGAACGAGAGAGGGGAAGAGGGGGCAGAGAGGGGAGGATGACAGAGCGGGAGACATAAGCGTGTGTACAAAAACAGTCGGTGCCAAGGATGATGGTCAGATGAGTGCGATGTGGTCGCAGTTTAGGAAACATGCGGCTTGCTGGGAAACCCCAGTCAAGTTGCCTCCAGAGAGATGAACTTGGCGCACAGAGAAGCCCTTCCCTAACCTGCACCCGTCCCTGCTGTACTGGATCTGCTCCCCATACGCTCACATCTGGCCCCCTCAGTAGTGTCCCTCTCATCAACTATGGGAAAGAGAAATCATTGTTACAGATAATTAATGAGACATCAGGAGGGCAGCTAATAGGTTCTTAATAATTCATCCATCCCTGAATAGGCTCCGGATCTGGAGGTATGTTTAGACCATCCACACTTTTCTGTCTCCTCCTTGACTCCCTCTCTCTCTTTCACTTTGGCTTTTTTCTGCTTTTTAATTTCTCTGCACTCCCCTCCTCTCCCCTTCTCTCCTTCCCCCTCTCCTCCTCTCCTCTCCTGTCCTCTCTTCTCCTCTGATGGTTATCTCTCCCCTCATCTCCTCTCCTTCTCTCCCCTCCTGTCCTCTCTTCTCCTGTCCTGTCCTCTCCTCTCCTGCCCTCTCCTCCTCTCCTCTCCTCATCTCTTCTCCTATCCTTTCGTCTCATGTTCTCTCCTCCTCTCCTCTCCTCCTCTTCCCTCTTGTCCTCTCCTCTCCTGTCCTCTCCTCTCATCATCTCCTCTCCTCTCCTCCTGTCCTCTCCTCTCCTCCTGTCCTCTCTCCTCCTCTGATGGTTTCCTCTCTCCTCAGCTCTCCCCTCCTGACTGGGTGTTTGAAGGGAGCGTCCCGGCGTCTCTGTGGACTGCTGTTGTTCTTTCAATGTAGGTCAGAGGTTTTTCGAGAAAGGTTTCCAGGGTTGAAAGAGTCTATTTACCCTGCCAAAGGAGAAAAGTGAGCGTGTCTGTGTGTGTCCATATATGAGTATGTGTGTATGTGTGTGTGCGTGTGTGCATGTGTGTGTGTGTGTGCATGCGTACCCTTGTGCCAGGAGAGAAGAGGATCCGATTAGTACAGCTCTGAAAGTAATTACCTTAATTAAAGCAGTGATGTGGGGAGACAGAGGGGAGGAGAGAGGGATGAGAGACGGAGGAGGGGGAGAACCTGCCAGCTTTTATGGGCCAGTTTAGGGACTCCATGATTTAAGGGGCACACTCAGCACTGAGTAAGTGAGGGAAGGGAGGCAGGAGGGAGGCAGGAGGGAGGCAGGAGCTGAGGCACAGCAGGGCAGAAGATGGAATGAGGCAGAGATAGAATGAGGCAGGGATGGACTGAAAGAGAGAGATCAGGAGCTGGAAGAGGGGCTATGGGAAGGAGAGTAGAGACAGTTAAAGGAAAGCAAGAACGAGATAAAACTCATTCCAAGACTACTGTATCGATTCTCCATTCTCATGGTGCCAGCAGAACGCCGACATAGCAACAAAGCTACCAGTGGAGCCTCACAACCCAAACAGAGTTGCTGAAGAATAGGATATAAAATATGGAAAATGTCATTTGTGTTTGAAGATGTATGCTGTTGGTCTTTTACCCCCCCCCCACACACACAAACACACTCACTCATGCAAACACTTATATGCACACATTGCACACATATAAACTGCATGGTACTTGAAAACCTTATCTCAGGATTGCTACGCACTGGCACCAATGTGTGTATGTTGTTGAGGATGTCTGTCTGCCATACCAGGGTGTGGCCAGACACAGATAAGAGCCAGAGACAGGCACCTTGGAACAGAAGGTAAACACGTGTGTTAGAACAGCAAAAGAAACGTGTTAAACGTCTGTGAAAAGGAACTGAGGCATCTTGAGGAGCAGCTAAGACAGGTTCTATGGGAAAGAGGTTGCTAGTCATCCAGTCAGTCAGTCAGTCATCCAGTCAGTCAGTCAGTCAGTCAGTCATTTAGCCAGTTAGAGGTTGGCATGCCAGCCACCTTTAGACTTTGGTGTCTCTTGTTTTATTTTGTAGTTTTTCTCTCTGTAGTTCTCTAAAAGAACTGAAACTGCCTGTCTTGGCCTTGTGTGTGAATGTGTGTCTGTGTGTGTGTTTGTGCCAGGCTGTTTGTTGAGTTGGTCACATCTGCGAAACCAAACAAGGCACTGCAGACTTGGAGGTCTTATTATAATTCTGCTCTTTATGAAATTCAAATACCAACCTACATGACTGAGACTGCAGATGTCTGGAAGGACACGCGGTGGAGGTATGCTTTCAAGTAGGTGTGTCCGTGTTCGTGTGTGTTTGCGTGTGTGTGTGCGTGCATGCGTGTCTATGTAAGTGTGTTTCCGTTTGTAGGTGGGTGAAATTCAAATCAAATAACATCTTTGTGATGGTAGGATAATGAAAATAATAACATCCTTGACAAAATATTCTGTGCAGTAATCATGAATGCTGTGTCTGGGCGAGAGACATTAGAGGTGTCTTGGTGGGGAGAAAACACTGGCCTATGTCTCTCACACCCCCAAATTATCTGCTGCTTTCACATTTCACTGATAGCATAGATGAGAGTGGGGGGAAAATGGACACACAATTATGCTCACTTGTCGTATATTAATACTGCTTCTTGACATCTTCTCTGGACCCCGAGCTGTCATCTCTTTGTCTGTTTTAATTGAAAATTAATGGTTAGTGCGTTGCCTAGGCAACGGCGCCACTGTCCGCCGGCATCGTGCAGCTTTCAGAGAGACACCAGTGGCATTGTTTGTCCTGTCTGACCTTGGAAGTTTAGGGGGAAAAAAAAGAGAAGAAAGGGAGTGGAGGACAAAAAAGACATTAAATGGAGAAAAGAGAGATAGAGGTTGTGCATTGGAGCGAGGAGGGAAAATGAAATGAAAGTTATTGTGGGCCGTGTTTGGTGTGTGAGGCTGAAGACGACAGGGGAGGCAAAAGGGGACTGGTGAGATGGAGTCAAAATGCCAAATGGGGAGAATTATGTTTGAGTAAGAAAGCATAAAGGCCCCGGGTTTCTCTCTGTGCGTCCACAGTATTACCTTTGTGACTTGGCTGTGATGACAGAGACATAGGCCACATTACAGGGCACCATAATCGTCCCGACAGAGAGAAGTGCGTGTCTGTGTGTTTGTATTGTGTACGGGTGTGCGCATGTGCGCGTGAATGTGGATGTGTGTGTGTTTCTTGAAGCCAGAGCCGAATGTTTGGTGATTCCATCAGGGTGGACTTGGAGCCAAATGGACTGTGACTTCTGGGGCAGTAGCCTATGGAGGGACTGGAGGATGGACACACACACACACACAGGCACGCACACGCACAGGCACACACACACACACAGGCACACACACGCACACACGCTGCAATGAGTGGCGCTACAGTTGGTGTGAGAGACGGCGAAACTGAAGTGTCGGAGGTCGTAGTAGTAGATGAAAAGTGTTTAGCGTTGAGGTGTCATGCCTGCTGTCTGCTCAGAGACCTGCAGCAGGTCTGAGTGTGGGCCTGCCAGGAGACACTCAAGGAAGCCTGGTGGAAGTCCTACTTCACTCCCAACAACCAGCGCAGGTGAACATGCTCTTCCACAGGGTTCACAATTTGTGAATTGTGAAATTAAAATGAATTCATACAGTAGTCATATTGAACTCATTTGGGATACAAATCTAGGCCGTAACCATGGTCCAAGGCACGCGTACTTCATACATTGATTTTCGCATTGAATGGGATTACGCACAGTGTCATCAAGTACATGTGTCGGAAGGACATCGTTGGTATGCTATGAGGACATCATGAAATACAACAATGCTAATGGGATATTTTGTGTATTATATTGTTCTATCAGTGTGTCTCAGATGTTCAACACAGATTGGTTAAAGGAAATAGTTACAGTAGGGCAAAGATTGAGAACATTAGGACTGTACCATTCTGTTTTTCTAGTCTCCACAATGTCTAATGGCAGACTGTGCAATCGCTCATGCTGGAAGTCAGTCAGTTTAGTGGACTGAGACAGGACTGCTGGGCCATGTGTGATGTTAGCTCAGTCTTGGATTGCTACAAAGTGGCCAGTCCATGTCATGTATCTCTGCAGACTAATAACAGCCTTTCTAAAGAGTGGAACCCACTGCTGGAACCTCTGTGATGTGTTTCTCTTCCTGGTGCAAAAAGTCATTTTAAGGCTGCAAATCATTACAAGGAATCAATTCAATAAACAAAGAGGATCTACTCTTTGTGCATGTATGTTTGTGTTGTGTTTATGTGTGTGTGTATGTGTGTATGAGTGTCTGTGTGTGTCTGTGCGTTGGCTGTGTGTTGCTGTGTGTGTTGTCTGTCTGTCATTGCAACAGCTAAAACTGAGCTACTGTCTATGGGGCTAAAGGTCATGGAACATTTATTGATTGAAGTATGCTTTGGAGTTTGAGGAAGATTGAGTTTCTTTCAATTCACATTGTGTGAACAGTCTATTGCAGATACGCCAAGCAGCACCCCATCTGACAGACACACAAACACACCTTTCTTCTCTGTCTCAAGCAATTAAAATCCATTTCTTTTTTTCCCCCCTCGGATGAACAGAAAAGACCAAAGTCATGAGTCCTTGCCACAGCTAAGGAGATTTGTTTGGCAACAAGTGCAGAAGCAAGACTTGTGTTTTGAAAAGTCTAAAAGGTGTACACAAACGGTAACAAAAAGAAACGTCCTGTAGGTCAGAAGCAATCATAGTGAGACAAAGTTTGGTTGGTTTTGTTTTTCTATGTATTTTCTCTGTATGAGCCTCATAATTTGATGGTCGTCCTCCACACAGAGAGGTGGACTGAGAGACAGAGAGAGAGAGAGAGAGAGAGAGAGAGAGAGAGAGAAAGAGAGAGAGAGCGCGAGAGAGAGAGGATAGAAAGGCAGAAAGAAAGAAAGAAAGCGTGAGATATAGTGTGTGTTTCAGTGGGTTCCTTGGGCAAAGCAGTGGAAACCTAGCAGAGGACAGGAAGGGAGGATGAAATGGAGAGAGAACTCCAAAGGAGAAAGGCATTAAAAGGGTGGATGTGATGTGGACAGAGAAAGGATGGAATACTGTACTGAGAGAAGAGGGATGAGTAGAGGGAGACTTGACCTGGACTGCATCCCTTTAGAACCCCCCTTCATACTCTCCCTGTTTGAATCCACATCCACCTCATCCTGACCATAGTGTCTCTCTCACTCTCTCCACCCCTCTCCTTCTCTACTCCCATTTCCCTCTTCCTCTCTCTACCTCCCTTCTCCTTTTTGCACTTTATCCTTTTCTCTCTTGCACTTTTAGCTTCTCCACCTTCTATCTTTCTCTCTTTCTCGCTTATTATCTCAGTTTCACCCTCTCTTCTGTCTCTCTCTCTCTCTCACCATATACCTCCCTCATTCTCTTTCTCTCATTCTATCCTTCCCTTCCTCTCGCTCTCTGTCTCTCTCTCTCTCTCTCTCTCTCTCTCTCTCTCTCTCTCTCTCTCTCTCTCTCTCTCTCTCTCTCTGTCTCTCTCTCTCTCTCTCTCTCTCTCGCTCTCTCTCTCACTCTGTCTCTCTGTCTGTGTTTGCTGACTTTCCTGCAGAATGGCCTGCTGGCAGAGTTCCCTGTGTGACGTGTTCTCCTGGGTCCTAAAGTGGCCAGCTCAGAGAGAGAGAGAGAGCCCTAAGGCTTGGCAGTGCACTCCCACCACAGAGACCAGCCTGCGCTGGGGGCCGTCAGACAGCACAGCTTGCTGATATGATACATTTGACTGGGACAAGCTAGAGGCTCCCTGGATGTGTGTGTGTTTGTGTTCGTTTATTCTCGTCTACGTGTCAGTGAATATCTGTGCGCGCGAGCATGTGTGCATATGTTTTTCTTCCAGCATGTGTGCGCACGCGTGCTCGCAAGTGCATTTGTTTATTCGAGTGTGCGTGCTTAGTGTTGTACATGTGAACCTGCGCTGTAATCATGTTTACTTGTCTCCCCTGTGGGACATGTATGTATTTGCTGTGATTAGCTGATGGTGGTGGTTATTATGAAGCAGCTGTCCCTGCAGGCATGCCCTGTGAGAGTCCCACTGAAGTCTGGCAGGGAGCCCTGGCTCTGCAGTCACCATGGAAATATTGACAAACACACGCATGTTCATTAATATCTGTAAGCCCCGGGGAAAGTGCACAAATCCGCACACATCTGTAAGCGCTCTTGTGTGTGCGTTTGTGGGGAGCATCTATTCTGCTACAGAGCAGCCTGTTTCTGATGAACAGAAAGGCCGAGAGGTAGCGCTACTGCTCCTAACACAGACCCAGAGTGAGAGAGGGGGAAGAGAGAGAGAGAGAGAGAGAGAGAGAGAAAAGAGGGAGGGGGAAAAGATGAGTGTTGGGAGAGATGGAAAGCGAGGTAATGAGGAGACAGATCTTCAGAAAGGGAGAGAGGGAGAGGGAGAGAGAGAAAGAGAGAGAGGGAAGAAAGAGGAGAGAGAAAAGAGAGTGAGGAGAGATCATTTCTCCATATTGCACGTCTCCTAAAATCTTGCCAGATGTGCATAATATCCATCAAACTTTCCAAATGAAAGAGGCACCTCTATCCCTTTAATCCTCGCACCCCTTTCCCTTCCCCCTTTCCGCTTCAATCCTTGTCTTCATCCCTCTGTTCCTCACCCTTACTGTGACAGGGGTGTGTTGCCGGTATGTGTCCATTGAGAACATTGTTTGCATGTACACACCCACTTGTTCAATAACCAATCACACATTATCTGTTACTGCTGTCGCATTGTGATTTGATTGCTGCTCTATCATCCTTCCATTCATTCAAACCCATATCTCAGGCATTGCTCTTCTATAACGTTCCACTGGACAAGTTAGTCCAGCCCTGGTTTGGCTGGAAGGCAAGCAGGTTGATCTGTTCCTGTCTAGTTTGGGAAGAGCAACAGCCTGAAGCCAAACGTCACCAGGGCAAACACAAGGCTCTGGGCACCTTCCTGGTGAAGCGTGAGGCACCTTCCTGGTCTAAGAGGGAAGGGAATGCTGTGGGCATGCTGCCTTATTGTCCCTGTGTTGACTCACGGTGGGAACGTTTCCAAAGTGGAAGAACATTTAGATCTGCTTCAATATCTTGGAAGCAAACAAATGTATCCACGATTCGTGAGATGTCTGCTGGTCTGTTTTGCTACTGGTGTTGACTGGAGACGACTGGAGATGTCGCAGCCACTCAGACATAACATGTGGGATTTGTTCACATAAGCTATGCATATGGGCAAACCTCCATCATTACTTGAAAGAGTCTATGCAATGCAGAGTGACATCACAGCAACTAGTCTTCAACGCGGAAGTGTTTCGTTCAAATGTTTACGTGTTTAAACGTATGTTTGCATTTGTATGACAGATGATGGATTCATCTTGATGGGTCAGAGTCTTCCAGCCGAGAAGACATCCTCTCTGGTCTCTCAGGCCCGCTGTGTCTATAGTTGACTTGAAAGACCTCAGTTGTCTATAACAGCAACATTTTCACCTGTATTTCACATATATGTATATTATGTGTATATATGTATATTATGTGTATATATGTACCTTTCAAAAACTGTCTTCCTTCACGTTTCTTAGTTTTTTAATGCATTTATTTGTTTGTTTGTATTTGGGTGTGCGTTTTATTAGTTTGTGTGTGTTTTTGTGTGTGTTTGTGCGTGTTGTTCGTCATGACAGTGATATGCTACGTACCTCATATTACGTTCATAAAGCGTCCAGAGTAGCTTGATGCAGTTTAAAGCTGCATAGGTAACGTTGCAAATTACCCTCTACTTAGTAGCTTGACACATCCTCTCTCTCTCTTTCTCCCTCTCTTTCTCTCTCTCTCTTTCTCCCTTTCGCTCTCTCTTTCTCTTTCTCCTTCTCGCTCTGTTTCTCTCTCTTTTAAAACACAGCCAGTTTCAATAAACGTGCATCTATTACAGAGTAGACGAAAGCAGAGGAGACAAGACTGAAGCGTTTAGCAACAGTTGTGTTTCTTTGGGGAGAACCTCCATTCAGCTAACCACACACACCTTTTTTTATCTTTGACAGGACCACATCAACTCACTCATAAATGTGGATGGGGGGAGAATTACCACAGGAGTGCGAATAAGTGAGAGAAGCCCTGTCCCATACATTACCATGACACACACACACACACACACACACACACACATCATCCCTGTGAACGCCACTGTTCACAGGGATGATGTGAGGAATAACTTTTCTTTCTTGGAGCGAGTTCTCTTTAGCAGTGCTACCAGATGAGGTCTGATTTTTGCGATTCCACGCTTAATCCTGGTTAGAATTTAAATAGAGGGGAAATGATTGCTTCTCCCTCCATCGCTCTTTCTTTCTCTCTTTCTCTCTCTCCCTCTCTCTGTTATTCTCTCTCTACCCCAGAAAGCCTGACCTCTGCGTTTTCTCCCGTCCTTCAGATTGGTTTTAAATACTCAGCAGATTAAAGCCCAGCCATGAAAGCTCACATTAGTCATATATTTAAAAATCCCCCTGTCTGATAATCCATGTATTTGTCAGAATCAAACACAGGGGAATAGAAAAGGACGCGTGCCACAATGAGCAGTCTGAGCCCAGAGTATTGTGGGGGGGAATTAGCCAGAGAGAGATACATTTAGCTGAATATGGCCGAGGAGGAAAGTCCTTGAAGATGATTATTGAAATTCTCACCGTTTGAGTTAGAGCCATGGTGATTTACCAACCTCTGCTGCCCTTCACTGTCACTCCTCTCTACCTCTTTCTCTCCATCTCTCTCTCTTTTTCTCTCTACCTCTCTCTTTCTCTGTACCGCTCTCTCTCTCTTTCGCTCAACCTCTCTCTCTTTTCTCTCTACCTCACTCAACCTACTCTCTCTTTCTCTCCACCTCCCTCTCTTTTTCTCTCTGCCTCTCTCTCGCTACATCTCTCTCTTTCTCTCTACCTCTCTCTTTCTCTCTATCTCTCTCTCTTTCTCTCTGCCTCCCCACTTCCCTCTATTTTTCCACCTCTCTCTGCCTATTTGTATTTCTCAACTCTTCTCAGCAATTTCTCTTTCACCTGTCTCTCTCTACCTCTCTTTACCTCTCCTTCTACCTCATTCTCTCCATCCCTCACAACATCTCTTTCTCTCTACCTCCTTCTCTGCTTCTCTTTGCTCCTCTTGCTCCACCTCTCTCAATCTCTCTCTCTCCCTTTCCCTCAAAACATATCTTTGTGCCTCTCTCACCACCCCTCTCTGCTTTAAGTCCCTCTCTTTCCCCCTCTCTACCTCTGTCTCTCAGACTGCCTCTCTGTCATACAGACATACTCTCACATACGTGTCCTCTCCCACACAGAAGTGCACAGTGCAGGATGTGTATTTTATTTGTTAAACAGTGTGCATTTTATCAATAAAAAAAAATCTTAAATAGTTTTAATTAAATTAATGTGAGGTCGTGTCTAACATGTTTGTGAAAGGTAAAATATTTTACATATTCCGACTATTTATTGCTCATGTAATTGTGGCACTAATTTTAAAATAGCAGGAATTACTGTCTATATCACAGCTATTGATAACATTTAATTTGCAGATGATATTCTAAATTATGTGATTTTAATTTAATCTTTAAAACAAATGTATTTTTAAGTTTGGTATAAAACTGACCATTTAGTTGTTATTGACATTGGTTGTACTTGTGTTTCCATTTGTGTTTGCATGGTTCTGTGATGCATTTGACTCGTAACAATTTGCTTCCCAAAATCAAATTCCTCCATTGAAACACACTGTTAGATACTACACAAAGCACATCAGACTAACAAGATTTCTTGTTTTACTGTATTTTTTTCTCTCTGAGAAAACGGAATATTACAGTAGAACAGGCTTCAAGCCTTGAGTCTTCTTGTCAAAGGAAATAATTGGGTCTTTCAACTCAGATACATGCGCAGACAGACAGACAGTCACACACACACACACACAGACATATACAAAAAAGTCAATAAAACAAGTTACTTTCATTTCCGCATCTTTAATTGTATAAAATAATCTGATCAGAAAAAATGAAACGTTTCGCTTTGATACAAATTCACAATCGCCATATAAGATTAGACGCATCAGTTATAAATTAATTTCTGAATTTAAAAAACATGGGTTTTGTGGAGCACCTCTCCTTGCCTACATGCTGATAAAATTCAATGTATCTTGACAGAAAATGTGGCATACAGAACAATGGTGCAATTGATAAAGAAACGTCATTTGTAGTATAATTTCATTGAATTGCTTTTGAAGACAATTTGTCTTTATAACAGACAAGCTGCTACTTTGCGCTGATGGTCCAACTCAAACAAGGCCATCATCAACACAAATATGAACTTGTTTTTCTTTGAAGTCCAAATGATTGTTCAGCCTTCTTCAACTGGGTAGGAGGGTAAATGTACTGTCACATTAGGGCTGCTGAATGTCAACGAAGCAATGATGTCCTTCCTATTAGGACTAAGCTTTGAGATCTTGGAAGAGTTTTCTGGTGGGGGGGACCTGAATACAGCCATGGAATACCACTGCCTCATCACATACATACACACACACAAATGTACACAGCAATGCTTTATAATACCATTACAATACAGAAAGTGCAATACAAAAAAATCATAGATGTACATAGAAAGAGGCAGAGAGCAAAAGAGAAAGAAATAGATTTTACACATTTAAAAAAATGGAAATCTCTCTCTGTCCCTCCATTGTCATATCATCCCTTCATTCCACCCCATCTCTCCGTCCAACCTCTGACAGTTCTCAATACAGAGGTAAAGGCAGAAAAGACTCCTTTGGGATGTGTGTGTGTGTGTGTGTGCATGTCTGTCGTGTGTGTGTGTGTGTGTGTGTGTGTGATGCTGGAGACAAAGCCCCCTGCTGTAGGGTGTCCTGTGGGAAAGCTGTTCGTCCGGAAGATGTGAGCATGCTGGGGAGTGATAATGTCAGCTGGATAGATATGGCGTGTCATTTTACACAAGCACACATCAAACAGGAACGCAGGGCGAGAGAGGCAGAAGACAGCATGTCATTTGTTTGCTTTGATACAAGATCGCATTGAGGAAGGCATATGGGGGTCAGTGTGTGTGTGTGTGTGTGTGTGTGTGTGTGTGTGTGTGTGTGTGTGTGTACATGTGTGTATGTGTGTGTATGTGTGTATATGTGGGAAGGGCAGTGCATTGAGAATACTGCATCTCACACCTCCTGTATGAAGCCCTGTACACACCCATACCACCCCCCTCAGGTGTAGAGCCAACCTTGACCAGTGTCTACGCCCGGGACCCCTCTTCCTCTCTGTCTCGACCTCCCCCTCTGCATATGTTGTTGCTGCATTAGCCAGGAGCAGTCCTACAGCTCGTTAACTCTTTAACTGCACCCTCGGTCAGTTCCTTTAATCGCCATGCTCTCCCTGGACAACCACAGGCCATCAGAGAGTGTGGAGAGAGAGAGAGAGAGAGCAGCAGAAAGAGAGGCAGACCGAGCCAGGAGACAGGGAGAGATTGAGAAAGAGCGACGGACGCTTTATTAGAGTGACTTGCGGGTTGGTTCCCCAAGACGTGAGCGTTTGTGCGTGTGCATGTGTCCGTGTGTGTGTGTGTGATTGTGATGGGAAGCAGCTGTAACAGTAAACATGTTTATGAGAGTTTAATGGAAACAAGCTGTGATTGACTCTGATCCTCCCAACAGTCGGTGTTATACTGGAGACTATGCCACTGTGGCCTACACACAAACACATCCACACATACACACAAACACCTCCACACACAGAAACATCCACGCACACATATCTCCTCCTCATCATTCACTTTTACTTATTATAGTGGTGGTAAATTGATAGAGACATTGTAGGAGCATGTATAGAGTGAGACCACAGAAATTCCTTTATGGTAGAAGTGTGGGGACAAAAAAACACTCTCAGGTTGGAGACAGAAACACTCTCAGGTGTGGGGAAAGGCTGTCGTAGTTATAAACCATTTTCTGTCAGTCACCTTTGATGTTTTTGCTATTACTCTTGCCAAGCTTGAGCCAAGAAGTTGCTTTGCTTGTTTCGTAAGCGCTTGTCTGTGTTTCAGTGTGTTTGTCTGTGTTTCAGTGTGTTTGCATGTGTTTCTGTGTATCATTGCATAAATCATGAGCCAAAACGTGCAAGTTTGTGTTTCCCTCCATGTTACTTTGTTTGTGTGCGTGTTTCCAGATGGATGTGTGTGGGTGTCCCTGCTGCGTGGATTTATGTTTGTCTGTGTTCCCACTCTGTGTTGCATTCTCAGGGTATTCTTGGAATCATGGGATTGTTTGTAAACATCGGGGGCAGTAACATTTTATTTTATTGTTGTTTTATTTCACTACATTGTTCCCAGATGGCTGGTTAAGGATGCTGTTTTTACCCAGTTTGCAAACACATCTCCTTTCTTAAACATACAGCACAGACACATACTCCCCCTCATACACACTGTGCACACATCCACACACTCAGATAGATCCCTGAGCAACTTCTAACATGAGTCGCTCACTGGTGATTAAATGTCGAGAGTGAACGCTTAAACCATCAAGTGTGCAAGCAAACACACACACACACAAGCAGTACACAAACACACACACACACACTCAAGAAGCACACAGACACAAACACTCACACACACACACAATGCACACCTTCCCATCCAGCGGCCCCTGTCACTCAGAGCTGCTGTCCTGTGAAGTGTGAGGAGGTTGAGGACCGATTGCTGTTTGTGTTTTCTCTTCTGACCCTCAGGATGAACGCGTCCATATTTCTCTTTAATTAAGCCAGAGGAAATGTTGTAGTACAGCCAGCTCATGTAGCCAATTATGTTTTAATTTAATTACCTGTCGACTTTGATAATTATTACCCCTGATTAACAGAGAGCTGTTCCTTTCCAAGGGTGGGGAATGGGTGAAAGTGCCAATTTCCCTCATCTTGACTCTTCTCCTCTATACCTCATTGATTAAACAGGGAGAGGTGAGCTAAAAACGCGATCTTCCTTGGCACATGTAGCCTTCCTTCCTTATCTCTGCTGTCGCTGCTGCTGTTGCAGACTTGGCCTGTTTCGGCCCAGTCTAGCCCTGGTCACAGCCAACGTTGCTGGCCCTGCACTTTCTCCAGCTTTTTTTATTTTGGTGCCCTGAGTGTTAAAGGGTTAAAAAGTTGTGGTAACTCAGAAGCCAAACGACAAAAACCGCTACAGCGAATGTTATCAGGTGTACCTGATGGCCAACGTGTGGGACGGTAAGACACACTCCAGCACCAAACAACCCATTTCCGAGGCATCTGTTTGATTCCCGTTCAGAATGATGCATGTTATTGTGGTCAGGAGACCATCAGGGATCAGACATCTCTGTGTGGTCTTAGAACTTTCTACGTCTGGCTCCTCCAGCATCAGTAGGGTGAAGTCACTCATCATGACCTCTATGACATCCCATCCACACTAAAAAAGATGATTTAATCCGTTCAAAAACATGAGTAAGTTCCCATTGTTTAACTTTTATTATTACGAACCCATAATATCTGGGGCGGAATAGCGTTGTGATGGAAGTGAGTGCCTTTCAGGAGGTTGTATGTTCAAATACCCTTTCTGATCCCTATGTTACTTTGGAATAAAACGGCTGCCAAATGAATTCAATATAACTATTACATAATTAGTGTTAATAATAATTAAATGTTTTCAACAGTCACTTTATTAGGGTAGGTGTGAATTCAAGTTGTAATTGCGGCCCACGCATACATATGCACGCAAGCACGCACGCACGCACGCACTCACACAGTTTTAGTGGTATTGATCTAGGTAATGAATGTGTCGTAATTTATGGCCGTCATGGTCCATTGTTGAGCAGTCGACTGATGGCCTGCTATCATTTTCTCATGGTAAAAGCTTATATAGAGAAAACGAACGAGAAAAAATATCTTTTAAGGCAAGTGTGGAATTTTACTAAGCTATTCTTATGAGTTATTGCCTCTTCTTCAGATTCTTGCTGCCCAGGCATGATGTCATTTTCGAAGCTCAACTAAGATAGGATTTCTATGGCATGTCTCATCTCCCGGCTGAATTTAGCTTGTTCTAAATGAGGTAGGCCTATGGCTTAACAGTGAGGCTGTGCAATCGGAACATTTTAGAATTTGTTTCAGATTGCCTATGACATTGCTACTACAATACACTTAGATTAAACGTAGTCTAAAATATAAAAACAAAAGAAATAAGAAATTACATGAAAACGTTCACGTTGTTTCTGATCAACAGTCTGTGTTGTTCAGTAGAACAAGTTTTTGGAGTAACATCTGTTGCTCACAGCTTCAACAATAGCTGAACTCAACCGGGTTGCACAGAAAGGTCAGAAGATCAGTGCCTTCGCCCCCCCCCTCCCTCCCACACACACACGCACACACACACACACTCACGCACACACAGCAAGGAAGGACCTCGACAAAACTGCGCTGATTGTCTATTTTGCGCCGCAGACGTTCGCAAAGCACTAGGAGGGATGTGGATGCGCACCTGTTTTAGAGGCATTACGGTAAACTGTCCCCCAACACAGACGCACACAACCCCAGTACTAATTCAACACTGATTTCCAGCGAACGAGCAAGCGACAGACGGGATGCCAAAAAACTGATGCGGGTATCGTCATTGGGACTGTTGGAGTGGTTACGCTCTGAATAACATTGAGATACGAGGAACAAACGCACGCTGGGAGAGGCCGCCAACAAGCCGAAAAGCTGCGAGCGTTCTCCCCATCAACTTCCCCAGGGCTGCCCATGCAGCCTAGATAGTTAGTGGCAGTATTGTTCTGACTTCACTCAAGAGTGGCCACTCCGAGAGAGGACGCACACAAAAGGGAAAGGAAAGGAAGGAAGGACTAACGAACACGCTTGCTGTTGAAAGTAATGGTCCAGCGATACCAGTACTAGATCCAAGAATTCTTTCACTCTTTTTTTGTTCTGTCGGTTTGTGTCCCTTTTGTCGCCCTGACTGAGCGGACTCGCCGGGAGTTTGAGGAACTGAAGCGGGCTTTCCACATGGTCCAACCACTGGCGTGAAAGTTGACTTCTGCAGAAAACAAGAACAGGTTGATACCATATATCTACACGTTCTTCTTCCCTACTTTGTTTTATTCGGTCTTTCCTATGAATGTTTATCCACTGTGAAAGTGTGTGTGTGCGCGTGTTATTAAGTCGGGACTTATTGCAACACAACTGGAACGTTCATCATTGTTTCTATAAAACGCATTCAAAATTGTAATAATCGAAAATCATCTTCAGATTATGAACGTTTCTTTATATGTCTAACGTGTGCTTCGCCGAGGCTGAGCGTATAAAGGTTCCTGTTCAGAAGTGGAACACTGTATCAGACTCTTTGAAGTCTTTTTTCTGCTCTACAATTGAAAAAAAAGTTTTGTTGAAAATGGCAAGAACCCATGAGCCATTCTCTCGCGACCTGTTCCCTATATAAACACATGGTAGGCTATAGAAAAAGCAAACTTTCTGCTTTCTGCTTACAATCTGTTTAGTCTATAGTTAAACATAGCTTACATTTTCATAGTTATGAATTTTGTTGAAAATACTTTCGACCAGAGGGGCAGTGGCCGCGTGCTGCCTCGAGGCCCTTTGGAAGGTGTCAGGTTCAGAATTGTTCCCTATGAAACAAAAAAACAAAAAAATCAAGACAAAGATAACGATGTCGAGATATTTAAATGGGGGTGATAAAGTAGACTAGGTGCACAGACTTTCTAAGCAGAAACAATTCTTGTCAAAAGACTTTGATTGTTAAGGCGCCTTCAATCGTCTAAACTGGTGTTAATTCTACACACGCATTTTGCTATCGTTTGAGTCCTGTTAATGTCCGTTGCACACACACCGAACGGGGTCAAAAAGATTTGCTTGGTTGATTTTTCAAAATGTACTTGAGTATCATAAAAATCTATTATAATCATAACGCTTAAAATGTAGCCTGAGAAAAGTAGCATATAAATCTAATGTTATAACAATTATCTCCACAAAGTGTTTGATTTAACAAAGTTTGAAATCAAATAAGGTCTTTTACGACATTTCTGTCTGATTACTGTGATTCGTTTTTGTGGCTACAATAAGACATTCTGATATCAGTTTTTTGAAATGTTGCATTGGCCTATGGCTTGTCTTTATAGGTATGAGACGCATTCACGCAGGTCTTAGTGTTATATTGTTCCATGAAGACTTCTGCAAACTAAATGCATCTTTAGGATTTTACCGGCCGATAATGGGACGTAGGCCTATATTTGATTTGACGTTATTAAGTAAAACATTAATAAGCTTACAGTTACGGAAAAGTAATCATATTTAACCCGTTTTGTTTAGATTAATAAAGAGTTGCATTGAAACGCATGACCGTGGGTTTTCACAAAAGCGCAGGCTACTTAAAAGCACGACAGAGTTTACGTTTCACTGAGTTTTACTGCAGTGATCTGTGTTCAGCAGGCCCATGTGTTAGGTTTTAATTTATGTTTTGAAGCGGCACAAATACTTTTGTACTCGTGGTAGGCTACAGTAACAGAGCAAAATATATAGCCTAGCCCTGCACGTTCTAGACACTTAAGGAAAAGAGAATAGTATCGTATTATCATCTTGGCTTAGACTATTTGTCTTTGAATCCTAAGGCCATTTCCTTTTGTTTCTCTCAATGGATACAACTTTCTTTTTATTGATGTTTAGCTCGCTATACCCATTTTTGACGAGGCTACTTTGTACGAGTCCTGTTGGACCTTTCAACTACAGCATTTGAAACTTTTTTGCACTGCCGTAGCCGCGTGCTTGCTTTTTCTTTCCAGAACTTCAGCGCCCACATAAATCTCTCTCATCACCGGGCAACGTCGATAACAAACATCATCTCGAACATTTCCACACGTCAGATATAGTAATGTCCTCCATGATGAAGTGATGTGGCGAGAGAAATCCAACGACAATTAATTGCTGTTGGTTGCGCGCTGTCATTGAGGGAAAAAAGGCACATAGTATAGGCGCGCGCTGACATGGCCGTTATTGCCGGCTGATTGATGGGCGCTGGGGCATTTGGCATAATTAATTTTATTTAGTATGTCCTCTCCCCCTCTTTCCCCTCCCCGCTGTTGTTGGTCCTTCTGTCCTTTGCTCGGAGGCAGCATATACCTCCGATGGCATTTCCGCGACGCGATGACACAGTTTTAATTGCACCCGCTGATGGAGCTTTAATAGAATATTTAGCGGGAATGAAAAGGTTGTATTTCACATTTAATGACCTTGTCATATTTTTCACGCCAGACAAAAATAAAAGGTAGACTATTTTGTGAAGCTTGGTGCATTTCAAGGTCTTTGTCTCTCCTGTCAAAGTTTGTTTCAAGGTTTGTAAACGTTCCTTCGGTTCCTATTGCTCGTTTAAGCATGTGGCTTACTTTAGATTTTCATTAGTAGGCAATGCTTTACATTCTGACGCTATGGTTTAACATTTGTCAGAAATAAAATAGGATTCTTAAATTTGACAAAATGTTCGAAATTGGTTACAACTTTGTGACCAATAATTTTCCAACTTACAGTTTTCCAACAAAAACTGTATTTGTCACAACATTATTGTAAGTTAAATATAATCTTTTGATATACTGATGTTATTTTTTTTAAGTACTCCGAGTCACCAAGGTTCCGACAACGTAACTATCGTACATAAAATCGGAGCTTTATCCCGCACGACGGTAATAAACTGGCCCACATACTACTGGACATACGACTGTTGTAATTTAGTGTGCTCTATACCGTGTGCTCAAGCACCATCATTCTTTTAAAAATATAATAATTTGTTGAAAAATATGACAATGGTCCTTCTGCCAGGGGAGAAATCATAAACAATGTTTGATTTGATTCTATAGAGGCCTATTATTTGTTAAGCAAATGGAAAGTAATGACAGATTTGAGCATGGCCCCTTATCAGTGAAAGCTTCTGAATCACAGAAGGCTGTGAGAGGAAAGAAACTAAGAGCAAAAGAAAGGAAAGTTTAGGAGTAAAAATAGCAGAGTTGAATCCATAGTGAAGCAGACACTGTCAGGAAACCAAAGGTGTCAGAAGAATTTCTATTTTTCTCCGCTCTGTGTCTCTGCCAGAGTATTTCACAGCGGCAGAAGGTAAAGCCCAACACTTTATTTTCTTTATTTCCATAACAGCTGGCTGTTTTTAATGTTTTGTTAAAATGTGTCTTTGTATTCAGTATCTATATTTTAGACGACGGAGAATAAGTGTTTTTTCCTGGTTCTGTGCATGGACTTGTAAATGTTCTGGTTTTGTGAGTCACATTTGAAACATTTCTTTGTATGTAGAAAGATTCAAGCAGAATATGTTTGAATGTGTTTTGTTGTTTTTGTGGAATTATTTCGAGAATAGCTTCTGTTTAGTTTGCTGTCTGTGGTTTCAGAGGGTTTAGATGGTGTGTGAATCTCCACCGACTCAAAAGCCCCATAATAAGACTAATAGCCACCAACACGATTGTGTTAGTCCATAAACTCACGCAGAGAGCCCTCACCTCAAGCACAAGTAGCGTGTGTGTTCCAAATAAAAGTGTGAAAATGTGTGTGCAAGAGCATACCCATTCTCAATTTGTGATCCAGGTAAATGAGATGGGCATTAGGGTGTGTGTGTGTGGTTACGTGTGTGGGCTTGTTGTAACGTCCAGTGTGTTGCTTGTGTTGTTGGAATAGCGTCCATCTCTCTCACCTCTCTGCATTAAAGCTTTCGTGCGGTCCCATAGCCAGCGTAGGGTCCTGAGTGGGTTAGATGCTCTAAGTGATATTGAAGAGTGGTGTAAACCCACCCGGATGGGCTGTTACGTTAGGCTGGCTCTGATCGTGTGGACATCCACACATGACTCTGTAACAGCACTTAGTAAATGATCTGCTTGAAAACTTCAAACGCTTACCTTTGGATTTGGCTGTGGAGGAATTTTGACAGAAGCAAATTGTCCCTCAGTGCACTTATTACAGAAACGGTTTTAGAATCATTCAAGAGAATTTCTATGAAATAGATATCCAGCATGTACGATTATCGTTCACTTTACAGCAACATTTGCTTATTGTATTGTAACCTCGCATTGAGTACAAATATTTCTGATTTGTTTAATCTGTTCCTGCGCCAGTGAGTTCGAAGGCTCATGCATGAGGAGTGAGGTGAGGTGATGTGTTTGGCTGATTGACTGGATGATGGTGGAGTTGCCTCAGACTGCTCTGTGATTGGACATGTGGTTCTAATTGAACCTGTTATTTGCAAGATTTGTACTGCCGAATATTTTTGTGCCTTTGTGTGTGTATTTCTCTGCGTGCGTGCATCTGTGTGAAAAATACACACGCACACACGTTTTTAGACGATGACGTCTGTTTTCATCACTGGTCAGAGAGCGACTCAGAGTCGGCGTTGTTATAGGCAGGAGAGGAGAGACCTCTGGTGAGACTCACTTTGTGTGCAGTTTGCGAGTCTCTCCCACCTGTGTGAGCTGCTTTAGATAGTAGATCCAAACCCCCTCTGCCTTCCCTCCTCTCTGGAGCTTATCCACTCACCAGTGACACCAGGCCAATGTCTTTGCCCATCATTAAGTGAGCTCTCTCTCTCTCATATGAGTGTGTGTTAGCTGCCTCTGAGGTAGATCTACCATTAGGCAGCGTCAGCCTGTTAGGCAGCTGATGGATGTGGGAGGGAGTGACCCTGTAGCTCAGGGAGGAAGGGAGCGCTTCCTATGGGCCAGGGGAAAGTGTCGCTTCCCCGGAGGGTTGGAGGGTGGAGAAAGCGGAGGGATAAAGTAGAGGGAGAGAGTGAGAAGTGACAGTATCCTGTATTTGTAGCAGGCGTGGATGGGAGAGGGAATGCAGGGAAATGACAGCCTGGGGTGTGGGGTCTTTATTATAGCAGTGAAGACATTAGATCAACCTTTGCTGAGCGGGCTAGACTGGCATCGGCCAGTTCCGGTCATTCTCCTTACACTAACCAGGAAATGTGGGCTAGGACTGGAACTGGAACTGGGACTGGGATTGGGGTTTGGGCTGGGGCTGGGGCTGGCTGGCTCTAGAAGTGGAGTGGGGGATTAGAGATGGAGACGAGATGAAGTTGGTTAAGAGCCTGAGCCAAAGACTATGAAAATGACAGAGAGCAATAGGGAAGGAAAGAAAGAAAGAAAGAAGGAGATGTGCTTATAGGTTGAAGTATTATTCTTTTTTTTAATGGTTGGAAATAAGTCAAGTTTGAGTGTTTTGATGTGAGCATTTGCATTGGCCTGTGAGTAATATGGCATCCACATGCACTAGTGTTGTTGGTCACTGAATCCTCTGCTAATGTTGCGTTCCATCTGACAGCTGTATTTGTGTTATGGATTTTCCTTCAGTCTACCCTGTCCCTCCCCCATCTCCCCCTTCCTCCCACTCAGCCCCCAACTCTCCCCCACCACCTCCCAGCCTTTGGGGAGGGCTCCATAAGAGAGACGTTGGCGGTGTTCTGTCCCCCTGCACCAGACTGCCAGGCCGCCTGTCAGTCAAACAGGGACCAAGGGAACAGATCACCGCAAAGCTCCGTTCAGAACAACAATGTGACTAAACTTTCTGCAACACTGTTGTAATGCCTCTAAGAGATGAGGGCGTGAAGGGTGGGTGACAGCTGTGTGGATCACTATGGACTCACACAAGCGCACACACACACACTTATAGACACACCACGGCTCGATTAGATAAACCCACTGGCGGTAGAGGAGCGTGGAACGCCTCTTAAAAGCGCGTCTCTCTCGGATTCGCGGCGCTGAAATCCGTCAGGCGAACGCAGCCTTCGGAGCGCTCAAAAGGCTGAAGAGGGAGGAGGAGTAGTGAGGGATTCTCCCAGACTCCCTCTTCTCTCCGTATCTCTCCTCCAGCTCCAGTCACTCTGTTCTGGTCACTCAACGTCCTCTGTTTCCTAGCAAGAAGCCCAATAGACCTTTGAATTCTGAAATAGAAACTGGATTTTTAAAAATCTAAAAAAAAAAGAAAAATCGAATTTGTTAATGTGAGTTTTTGGGGTTGTCTATGTGTAGGGACTGTGATGTGGATGTATGAACAGGGGCTTATATTCTGTAAATACATGTATTGGGACCTATCCATGCAATCAGAATTTACCCCTCTCCGTCGCTGTCGCCATTCCTCACCAACATTGACCACGTAAGTAATAGGCGTATAAATGCATCTCATTATGTTGACTAATCCGTAAAGTATCGCTGGCTAACGCTCGGTGAACGCAGCTCTTTTATGGTATTAGTATTTATGGTATTAGTTACGGGGACATGGGATGCCTACTTAAGCTATTAGCATGTGAAACACTGTGGAGCGATCCATCCTGACAGAGCGATCTGTTAACCAGTGTTAACCCAAATCAGAACAGGCTGCTAGGGATGACGGATTGACAGCTCCCCCCCCTTTCTCTCATCTCCCCCATCTCCCCCATCTCCCCCTCTCCCCTAGCCTAACCCCTCATGTACGGTCACACTGAGCCATAGCTGTGATTTGTAATTTCTTTGGGCCTTCTAAAGAAAGAAAAGGGAAAACTTGGATGTGGATTGTCTTGGCGTAAGGCTGATGTTAGTGAGAGTATCTACACTGGCAAGAAGAGGAGTTAAAGTTTTAGGTATCGACCATTGAACCTCTCTCCCCCTTTCTCCCTCCCTCCCTCTCTCTTCCTCCCTCTCCACAAGTCTGGAGGAGAAGAGGCAGTGTAAGACTTTGCCTGGTGGGGGGTGAGGGCTCCCTGTGCCCTTTCAAAGAAAGAAGTGAGTGAGTGAGGGAACAGTGTGTGGAGAGAGGAGGGAGGGAAGGGGATCGTGATCGCCACTGCGACTGCTGAGAGTCTTAAAGGATCACAGAGGCCAGGGTTTCATGCAAGGAAGGATGCAGCAGTGTGCGTGCGTGTGCGGGTGCAAGCCTGTGTGCCCGTGTGTAAGCACGACTGTGTCCGCAGCTACAATTACCTGTCAGTCATAAGAGTCACCCTTCACCCCCCCCCCCCTCCCGCGTCCCAACAGAATTCCTCAGGTTTTATGTTCTGTTTTTTAAAAGGCAGAGGGAGAATAAAAAGAAAGCAAACAGGTTGCCATTTCTCCGATTCTAACAGCTTACATTAATGAAAGTGTATTTTGAGGATTGAGAAATGATTCTGGCATTGCAATATGATAACCATGAAAGGAAATGTATTGTTAGCTGAAACAAAATGAGTTTAAGTTTAAATTACACTACTCTAAGCTGGCCTGCGTATTTGTGTGTGTGTTCCTTTTTTTATTTTATTTTATTTAGCTAGTCTTCGGGCAGCTTTTACGGAGTGCTTGAGACAATTGGTTACAGCTGCCTTCTGCTCTTGGGCTGTTTGCGGGCTATTGAAACCCTGTGTTTTTGTGTGTGTGTGTGTGTGTGTGTGTGTTTGTGCGTGTGTGTACGCGCATGGTGGGCATTGTTGACTGAGGGACATCTGCCACTAGATTATTCCCAGCTGTTATCTGAATAATTGTGTAATCCCCTCTCCCTCCCTCTTTTTCCTTCCTCCTCTCCCTCCTTTGCTCTGTTCCACACATCTCTCTCTCTCTCCAGTGAGAGAGGAGAAGAAGGCAGAATCTCCTTGCCGGCCCGTGGAGGTCCGTTGGGATTTGGCAGGTGTGTGTGAGCTTGCCGGTGTAACTGTGAGTGTGTGTGTGTGTGTGTGTGTGTGTGTGTGAGAGTTGAAAAAAATGTATGTGTGTATGTGTGCTTGTGTGTGTCTGTGCCCCCTGGTCGCCGGTCGCTGTCTGACATTTGTTGAAGGATTTGAGTGTGGCCTCTCCGCTTCCCCTCACCTCCCCATCTCCCCCCCTCCTCTCTGCTCCTCCCTCACCTCCCCATCCCTCCCTCCACCTCTCCGCTCCTCCCTCGCCTCCCTATCCCCCTCTCCCCCTCCCCTCCACTCCTCCCTGCTCACTGGGAAATAAAGTCGCCTAATCCAGCCAGATCTGGCTTGCTGTCCAGGACTCCTTTTACCAGTCTGTGAATTAGACAGCGCTCTTCTCTTCTCTAGAAAAGAAAGGAGAGAAGAGTGTGTTTTGTGTGATGTCGGCCTTTGAAGCTGCGCTTGTTGCTTATGCCGGCTGAGTCTGTTGGTCAGGGGTGAGGGAGAGGAAAGGAGAGGAGAGAGAGGAAAGGAGGGGAGAGAGAGGAAAGGAGAGGAGAGAGAGGAAAGGAGAGGAGAGAGGTGAAAGAAAATAGAGGAAAGAGGGGACAAGAAGAAAAAGGTGTGGTGTGTATTTTAAGGAGTGTGTGTTAGGCGTCACTTAATATTGTAAGTGTATGTTCTGTATTTAATTTATATACTTTTTCCGTTGTATTTACAAACAGTGGATGTACATAAAAAATTACTTTCAAAGAAATAGAAATTTGTTTCTAACAAATCATTTAAAAAAGAAAAAACACATATTTACAGTACGTGTTTATATATAAATCATTAAAAAAAAAACATTATTTATTGTGTCATCATATGCCTGTCCTGGTAGTGTATTAAGGACTGAATACATTTTGCAGAGGTCAGACAGCCAAATGTAAGAGTGAGAGGAAGACACTCCATCCAGCTCCTGTCCACTTCCCCTCTCCTTCTCTTTTTACTCTCTCATCCCCCCTCTTTCACTTCCTCAGTCAGTTGTCACACAGACGTGTCAGGAACGATGTGCCTCTTTGTCACTCATAACTGTGGTCCTGTGGCACGTGCAGCGCCCAACATGCGCACACACACACGCACACACACACACACACACACACACACACACACACAAATGCAGCTTTGTAGTCTGCCGGCCTTCACGTTCTCCGCCGGCCTTCACGTTCTGTACTGGACCTCCTTCTGCTCCTCTCCTCTACTCCTCACTACTTTTTCACGAAACGTAAATCATGCAGTCCAATATATTATGCCCAGCTAGGCTTCTCTCCTTTTCCTTGGTATGCATGTCTTACCAACTCTCCCATCTGTCTTTCGTCTGAGTATTACCCTCAACAAGCCCTTCAGGTCTCACAGTGAAACTAAGCTGCCATCACAACACATCCACATGCCTCTTCAGCCCTCATTTAGAGGTATCCGTAATTCGCTATGTTCTTAATATATGCAGTGTATTGTACTCAGATTAACTGAAATTCAGGGTCGATTGACAAGTCTTGATTTGAAAATGTTCCTGTGAAAGAGTTTGTGGAAAATGTGAGTTGTATGTAATTTTAAGAGACTTGATGAATACGCCACATTAAATAATAAAAATAATTGGTTCAAAAATCAAGCGTGTCTAGTGGGCTTGAATAGCTGATAATAGAGGTGTTCATGGAATGTTAACCTTATTAAAATAACATTCAAACAGCACAAGCAAAAGTATTTCAAATTTTAAAAAGATAACACCTGATTCATAAACTTGTTTAGATATATGTCTTTATTCATTTTAAATTTTTTCTATTCAAAATGTAGCTATGCATTGATTAAGTTTGCTGAAAAAAGTCTATTGAGTGGCACAATGAACTGAGCTGTGTGTTTTGTCTCCCTGGTGGTGGAAACCACACATTTCTAAATCTTTCTGAAACTTTTAGAGTGGAAAATGACTGAGGACAAATGACTCCCCAGTCATTCATACTTTGCTTTCTCCTCTTTTTGTGAGCTTTTTTTCTCTCCTATATTTTTTTCATTTCTATTAAAATATTTACTACAAGCAAGTTATGTAAAAAAAATAAATCAATCACATTTTCAAGGACTAATAACATTTATTACCAGTTTTAATGGCAGACAGTGACTTTAGACACAAAGTATACAATGCCCATACTTCTTTAAGAAGGTCAACTCAATGAGACTTTCACTGTATCCCTGAATACAAATCTGTCCTGCATTTTTGCATTGTTTAAAAGGCCAGCCACAAACAACCCATATGGTTTTGAAACCTTGTGAGAAGGAGGCAAAGGGGGAGAGAAGAATAAAGGAAGGGAGGAAGGGGGAGAGGAAAGGGAGGGGACATGAAGTGAGGGCGGTATTGAAACCCCAGTGTGCCTTGTGTTGTTGGGATTTCTGCAGCTTTGTGACGTCTGCCTGTTCAGCTTGTGCTGGAGTGTGGAGTTTGGCTGCCTGCCCCTTTGGTTCCGAGAGAGACGTAGAAGGAGCAGGAACAGATGGACAGAGGGAGTGATGGAGGGATGGGGAATGCCGTCACAGATCTCCATCGTAGTGGACTGAGGGCGGAGAGCCGCTGATCTAAGAAACACAAGCGAAACCTCACTCCCACTCTTGATCTCTCTCTCTTGATCTCTCTCTCTCTCTCTCTCTCTCTCTCTCACCTTCTCTCTTTCGCTCTTCCTCATCCTTTCCCTCTCCATCCTTCTCTCCGTATCCCCACCTCCAGCGGAAGCCAGCTTTCAGCGGCTCCAGCTTGTGGTTAGAACCCCCAACCCCCCCAACCCTCTTATGACTATAATAGTGTGCGTCTGATGTGTCTTTGCTCTGCCCTATAGGCAGCTAATTGTCTCGGGGGTGGGAACTGGGCTCCATTCTAACTGATTTGACCCCTGAGAACTGGGGTCAAGTTCACCCTCAGGAGGTGTTCCTTCCCCCCCCTACCAAATACAGTACATTTTTGCAGTCCCAGGGGCATGGAGCAGGAGCTGGAGAGAGTTATGCAAAGGTGTTAGTCTGCTTCCCCAAATGTGAATGTCTGTTCTCTTATGCCTTCATTCGCTCCTCTTCCTCCCACAGGGTTAATTGAAGGGGAAATTGATAGTTCTTTGTGGTAATTGTGGCTTTGAGAATTCTCTCTCCCACTGAGAAAGCCTATATGGCAGCTAGGCAGCAGACTGAACCCGAAGCGAGGGCGGAGTAGAGAGAGAAACAGAATAAAGGGGAGAATGGAATAACCCCCTGCGAGGTGACCCCTCAAAGAGCAGGAAGGAGTTTTGATTGGTTGGATAAGAGAGCGTGTTGATTGGTTGATGAGAGAGCCTGTTGATTGGTTGATGAGACGCTGAGATCCACTCCGACTTAATCAGCCGAGCTCCAATCATTCAATTCATTATCCAATCAGAGTGTGATTTACTAAACTGCGTGTCTCTTTCTCACTTGCCTCTCTGTTTCCCTCTCTCTCGCCACCCCCTCCTCCCCTCCCTCCATCCCGCGTCCCTGAGGACTGGCGGATGGACAGATGAGTACAGACCAGTATATCTGTTCTGTTCTGCTCGACTGGCTTCAGAGGAACAGAGAGACAGGCTGATGCTGTTGTTAACTGGACTCTCTCTCCCTCTACCCTATTTTCTGTCTCTTGAGTTGAGACAAAGTACAAAACTACTTTTTGTAAGATGTGCATGGTGTTGGCCTTTCAAACACATCTGAAATGAAAGTGAAATGAATGGAAAGCAGTTCTATTCATTATGAGCAGAACAGGAGGGAAAGCTTGTCTTTTAAGTAGGAAGGCTACAGCTGCTTTCCGTGGTCAAGGACAGCAGATAACAGGCAGCTAGTAAACAGCGTGTCTGGTCAATCAGGCCACCCCAAGACTGTTCAGAACACGATCGAGGAGTGTGTCTGTGTGGGTCTGATTGTGTGTTAAAATAAAACAAAAGGTGTTGTTTCAGCTTGTTCTACTTTTGCTCCATCAGAGTCCCTCGTGCTATTCTCTCTCTCTCTCTCTCTCTTTCTCTCCCTCCCCTTTTTTCTTTCACTCCCTCCGTACCTCTTCCCTTGGTTATTTAGCTTCCCTCCTAACTACCTTGGGTTCCCCTTTTCTACTGTATGTCTCCCCTGCCCTCCTTTCTCCCTCCTTTTCCTTTCCTCTCCCCTCCCCTTTCCTTTCTCTTTCTCTGTTCGTTAATGAGAATGTGTTAACGAGAAAGAGAGATCTATTGGGTATAGCACAATTTATCAGAAAGAAGGAGGTTTGAAAAAAAAGAAGGAAAAAATAAAGACGTGGGCCCCTTCAAAGAACTCCTATTCTTGTGGTTGTGAATGTTTGATGAGACGGTGAAAAGTTCCCCTCCGACGTCATGGTGTCTGAACAGAAGAGAACAGAACGGGTCTAATCACGCCGCGCAGAAAAATGACTTCCAACCCGATTTAATTAACTGATAAGAAACGGCTTCAAATTAATTTTTCAAGGATGTTAGATTTTGATTAAGAAACTCCTAAAAGAAATAGACGAATAATCAATTTTTTAATCAACTTACTCAAATGGTAACTGGTTAATATGATAATTCTAGCAATTAGGGCAAATATTGTCGAGCAGCAGTTTCTATGCATCCCCTTAAAGGAATTATAATATCTTTACATCTAATTATCATGGTGATTTAATTTTTTGTATGGCTACCTCTCAATTTCACTATTCACTTTTTTCATCTTCCATTACAGGGATATTTAAATGAGAAGTTGGAAAGTATAATAATATGAAACTTTTATTAGGACCAACCTGAATGGGCCTTTTTACCCAAACTGATTGGATAGATATTTGGAGGGAAACGGGAGGTACTTTGAATGATACATATTTTTAGAGGCTGATTTTACATGAAAAGATGATATGGGTCTTCAGATCCAGGATTCTTTTATTTCCTGGTTAATCTGTGGCCAGGGGGCTTTTCTGAAATGTTCTCACTTGTAGTAGGCAGGTATAGGAACATGTCCCATCTCAAGTCCCCCGCAACAGCATACATGCCCCACTGGCCATAATCAAGCACTGCTTTGATTGGAGGGAAGATTAGATTGCACCTGTTAATTCAGAGACGATGATAGTGTGTGTGTGTTTGTAATTGGCTGGTATCCAGCGGGGGACTGCTGGTCCAGGTGAAGGGGTTTGGGGAGGCAGCAGCTCAGAGTAATGGGGAGATGGGGGTGGGAGAGGTGGGGGATGGAGAGAGAGAGGGTGGGGGGGTGGGGGTGGGAGAGGTGGGGATGGAGAGAGAGGGTGGGGGTGGGGTGGGGGGAGGGGTGGAGAGGAGAGAGAGAGGTGGGTGGTGGGGTGGGAGAGGTTGGGGATGGAGAGAGAGAGAGAGAGGGTGGGGGGGGGGGGGGGGGGTTGAGTCTTAAGGAGAGCACCAGAATGTGTGGAGGAGAGTCGAATAGTGGACATCAGAAGAAGAAACGTTACTGCCGATGTACTTTCACTAAGACCACTTTAACTGAAGGAGGCAGCTATTGAGGCAAAGCCACAATCTGACAATCTGTGGTAGAGAAAATATTCAAAGTGTGCATGTGAGTCTGTGAGACTGTGTGCATTCATCACACAATTGTTAAATGTTCTCCACTCAGAAACTTTGTCTCTCTGTTCCACCCTCTCTCGCCCTATCCCTTCCTCCCTCTCTCTCATTCTATCCTTCTCTCTCTCTCTCTCTCTCTCACTCTATCCCTCGCTCTCTGATATACAAAGTAAAGTTGTATTGACAGACTATTTTTAAGAAATTGAATTATTGCTCATATATTACACCCTGCTCTTACGATGAATGCAGTCTAACATACGCACATACACACATACACACACATATATTCATACACACTCCGATGATCAGCTGAATAGGCAGTCCTGGCACAAGCCCCTGTATTGAGCGTACATATTCAATTAGCAAAACTCATTAGCAAAACTTGGCATTTGTTGTTGTGTTTTTTTTTCTTTCTGGCTCAGAATTAATGGTTTTGATATGCTAATTAGAGGGTAATTTAATTTCAAAAGGCCTCAATTAACAGCGGCGTTGTGGACATGAGGAAGTTAAGCAGCGTAATCTAATTTGCATTAGTAACGAGCAGGGAGTAATTAGGCTCTAATTAGCCACTTCAGACAGCACTTGTGTTTACTTTCCTAATGAAGTGGAGGGGCTTTTTCCAGGGGAGGCTGTGTTGTGTGCATGTGTGAATACGTGCATGTGCGTATTCATATATATATATGTTCGTTTGTGTGAGCGTGTGTGTATGCGCGTATGTGTGCGTATGTGATGAGGGGAGGCGGGGGTTGCACCAGAGGGAGAGTAGCATATGGCTTACAGATTGGCTTCAATTACACACATGGGCACCACAAGGGTTAACCACATGCAAACATGCACGCACACACAGACACACACACAGGCGTGCTCTCACAGGTTAGCCCATGCTGACTTGTGTGATTGGGCACAGTAGTAGCTCTCAAGTACCAATCAAATGAAATGCCTCTATGAGCTCACTTCCACAAGCCACAATGGATTGTTTGTGTGTGTGTGCATGTATGTCTGTGTTTATGTGTGTAGTGGTTGTGTCGGTGTGCCATTGCCTGTGTTTTTGGAATCTTATTTACCACATGATTTCTCATGTTGCAACAGTGTGCAATCGTTTACTATCTATAACTTCAAATGTTATGTTGCCATGAAATACTGTTTGTGAGTCAGACTGTCACAGACACAGTCACAGACAGACCAGACAGACCAGACAGACCAGACAGACAGACAGACAGACAGACAGAACGGGATAGGGATAGGGATAGGGAAGAGGATGGAGGGTTTCAAAGACACTTTTAGAGGGAGAGGAACAGGTAGCCTAAAACTGTGTATTAATGCTTTGATTAGAATCAGGGAAGGATGGTATTAAGCATTTTAAAATGATTCAGCGTGATTTAACATAAATCTAACATCACACCTCATCTGGACTGATTTTACCCATAATCCTGTGCACTGGACGGGCGGGACTGCAGGGATCCCATTAACTGACATTCTGAAAGCCGGCAGTTTTCCAAGCCTTTCCTGGGGATAATAAGGAGGTGGGGAGGCTGGGTAACTTCCCACAGATGAGAAAGGAGTCAGAACTGGGCTGGCAGGGGCAGCCAGCGCTCTGGCTGGACATGAGAGCCCACACACACACACGTACCAAAACACACACTATCTAGCCAATCGAAGGTTAGGTCGTGTGTGAGATTTATAGTCACTGAGCAAAGGAGCTCAATAAATGTAATGAATGAAGGCGCTACAGTGATTATGAGGTTGCTTCCAATTCTGACCCCTACACACACACACACACACACTTACTTACACACACACACACACTGACTTACACACGCACACTCACACACATACAAACACCCATATTGGCCTTAATTCCTGCATTGGTACGTATATACACTGAAACCAATCCTCATCCACTGAAAACATACATAGACAAACACACACACACACATACACAGACACGGACATACACACACAGAGACACACACAACAGGCTACTGATTTACAAATGAGCTGACCCGTGTGTTGGCCTTGCTTTCAGATAGGCTCACACCCCCGCCAGGATGCATAAATCACTAAAGAACATGCATATGCATGAGCAGCTGAAGATGTAGCATAAGTGTGTGTGTGTGTCTGTGTGTGTGAGAGTCTGTGTATGTGTGTGTGTATGTGTGTGAGTGAGTCTGTGTGTGTGTGTGTGTGTGTGTGTGTGTGTATGAGTCTGTGTGTGTGAGTCTGTGTGTGTGTGTAAGTGGCTGCGTTTGTATCGATCGTTATGGGTTAGTTAAGTACCTTTTATTTCATTGAGTTAAAGTTAAGCACCACGGACGTCCCTCTCTTCAGCATGGACTCATTTATGGGGAGAGAAACAACCACGGAAAGATGAGTGGAATGAGAGAGGAGAGTAGAAGAATGAAAGTTCTCTGATTAACCCAGATCATTGGAGTGGCGTCCTGGGTACACTGCCTCGTTTAATCCTATAACGACAATGAAGCATGTGTGTGTATGGTTGAGAGGGAGCGGGGCGTGATTGAGAGTGTGTGTTTGCGTGTGATGACTCCGGAACTAATACCTGCTTTATGAAGTTACACACTGTACTGCTGCAGTACAGTTCATTCAATTGGACACTGCTCACGCAAGCCTGCCAACTCTCTTTACTCTCTCCTGGAAGGCAGCGCAGGCCTAGCCAGGTAAATAAATTACTTTCATCGATTGGTGTGGTTATAGACTGACTTTATCACAGTTTGGCTTGTCCAGATAACGATCAGTATGTAATGGTGTGTGTGTGTGTGGGAGAGGGACGCATTTCATTTGAAAAGCATCCCGTTGTGTTTCTCAGCGTGTTGAAACTGCTGCTAAAGTCAAAGTGGCGCCCTCAAAAGCCTGTCCGTACGCTTGTGTCTATGTGTACGCTTGTGTCTGTGTGTACGCTTGTGTCTGTGTGTACGCTTGTGTCTGTGTGTACGCTTGTGTCTATGTGTACGCTTGTGTCTGTGTGTACGCTTGTGTCTGTGTGTATGTTTGTGTCTGTGTGTTCGCTTGTTTCTGTGTGTACGCTTGTGTCTGTGTGTATGATTGTGTCTGTGTGTATGTTTGTGTCTGTGTGTATGGATGCTTGGGTTTATGTGGGATCGTGCCTGTGTGTGTCTCTATCAAGAATGAGAGAGTCAGTAGAGTGAGACAACATTTATGAAATAAACCTTTTGTCTTTCTGGTAAAAAAAGGGATTGAGCGGTTCTGATTGTCTATCAGAGTCATTTCTCTCTTCTCTCCCACACACCCTTTCCCTCCTTCCGTCACAGAGGTAAGAGGCTAAAAGTTCACAAAAATTGGGCCAAATTCAAAACGCAGAGATGTGTGTGTGTGTGTGTGTGTGTGTGTGGAGTGGGGCTGGAACACATGCTGTTTTAATAGATACTGTGCTGACGTTACTTCAGAGGCCAAGAAGCCACTGTTAAAAAAGAAAGGATTTGGAAAAAAGAGGGAAAAGGGTTTGTCTGGTTGCCTGCAACGGTGGAACAACTGACCAATGACTGAGTAAATGAGTGACAGACGAGCAGGGGGAGAGGAGGAATGTGTGCTGTATTTCTCTCTCTTTCCTCTCTTCCCTCTCTCTTACTCTCTCTTTCCCTCAGCCAGCTTCAACGAGCTAATTCTTTTTATTTTTGCCCCTCACTTTAATTGGGTGTGCACTCGTTTACGGTTCGTAATAAATGTCTTATCGCTCAAAGAAGCTGGATTAAGTTTGTGTGTTACTTTCTCGTCCCCTCTGTGTGTGAGTATACGATATTTGTGTATGTGTTTTGAGTGCAGACTTTGGCCTCCTCTTTAAAAAGGACGAAGAAAATTAGCACAGTCTGTTTGTTTTGTTGCCTGACTAAATGTGTGCGCGAGAGAGAAAGAGAATTTCCACAGACGCTTCAACACGCTATCTATTAATTAGCTCTATTTGAGAAGGTACTTCCTCTCTGTGTCTCTCTGTCAAAACAATAGCATAATAAAAGCTTAAACAAAACCAGAGACCGCAGAACATACACACATACACACAACAACAGTGATGCTTCATCAGAAACAAGAACAGTGCATCATTTACTCTTTTCAAATGTATTTTGTTCAACCCCCTCCCGTCCGTCCATCCTGTAGGAAACATTTCCACGTTTTGTGGTTTTGTTCAGTGTGAGATGTGACGGTGACTGGTGCTTATTAATGAGTGTGTGCTAGCGTTGAACTGGGAGGCTGGACTGGGTCCTGTTTTAATAACTAATTACTGAGGGGTGGAGTGTTAATTGGAATTCTCTTAGATGCTGTGAACTCCTCCCCCTTTCCGCTCCGCATACACAGCAGTTTAATAGAAAACTACGATGCTTAATAGACTTCAGAATGGAGCACAGAGACATGGCTGGAGAGAGCTTGTGTCTGTTTTTTAAAATGTGTTTTTGCTGGGCTGTCTCAATGATATGAGATGTTTCATACGAATAACCATGGGGTGATGTTGCCGTGTGTGTGCTTAAAGAGGGTGACATTGTTATCCTCAAAGGCCTCAGGGGCATGTTGACTTCTTTCTCTGGCTGCCAAACACATCGTTTTGCTTTTGCACAGGCAGCATTACACAGCTAACCTGAGGCAGAGTTACACAGCTAACCTGAGGCAGAGTTACACAGCTAACCTGAGGCAGAGTTACACAGCTAACCTGAGGCAGCATTACACAGCTAACCTGGAGACAGCGTTACACAGCCAACCAGAGGCAGAGTTACACAGCTAAGGTGGATGCAGCATTTCACAGCTAACCTGGAGGCAGTTTTACACAGCTCAGATGGAGGCAGCATTGTTTTGTGGTACACTGTGACTGAGGCCTGAGAATCACCTTTTTCCTTTGTGATTTTGTGAAGGTCACTGAAAAGAAGTGAACCTTTTTTCTAATGGTCGCTTGGTTTTCCCTCAGTAATCCCTGTGCGAGGAGCGCTAGCATGTGGAGCGCTAACGCGCAGAACGCTAGCGTGGGGAGTGCTAGTGTGGGAAGCGCTAACATGCAGAGAGCTAGCGTGAGGAGTGCTGGCGTGTGAAGCGCTAGTGTGAGGAGCGCTAGTGTGAGGAGCGCTTGTGTTCGGAGAGCTATCGTGGGGAGCGCTATCGTGGGGAGCGCTAACGTACGGAGCGATAATGTGAGGAGCGCTAGTGTGCGGTGTGCTAGCGTGAGGAGTGCTAGTGTGCAGAGTGCTAGCATACGGAGCGCTAGTGTGAGGAGCACTAGCGTGCGGGGCGAGAACATGGAGGTTGACACAGCAGCACACTTCCTGCAGAGCTCCTGTACAGTGCAGAAGGCTCAGCTCACAGAGTAAAGGAGGTTCAACAACAGTTGCAGTTCAATATTGTTATAACGCATGCAAACGTTCTTTGATGTCTGTCATCTGTTAAAAATGTCAAGACTGAACAAGCACCCAGCAGAAAGGAAAAAAACTGAGTAGTTTGGATGAAATATGTCTCCAACTCAGGAGCCCCCAGAAGCTCTCCTCCTACCCCACAGAGCATCTCTGGGCCAGAGCCCCCAGAAGCTCTCCTCCTACCCCACAGAGCAGTTCTGGGCCAGAGCCCACAGAACAGGTGGAAGAGTCCTCAAAAAGGCTCAGCCATGACTACAGTAATACAGCTCTTTAATATCAAGCCTCTTGCTGGTTCATATCCTGACACCACTTGAACTGGTTCCGCCTCCTAGGGTCTCTTAGCAAATTACAGATGTGAAATTGTATTAAACGCGTGTGAGTGTGTCTGTGTGAGAGTGTGTGTGTGGTAAAATAGTCATGAGGATGCTGGGGTGAGTCCTAACCTATTAAGTTATTTCCTTATTATGTGGGAAAGTGGAGCATGATAATTAGCTTGGTTGGACTTCTATGGCAGGGGAGGCAGCCGTCTAAATAGTAGAGCCAAATGAATTTCTTTCTGTCACCTTGAATGTGGATTTTCGCTTAATAAGGTTAATTTATTTCACAGTGATTGGCTTTGAGTTGACTGTAAAATACACGGTGTGCTCCTCACTAATCCCTGTGAAGCCTCCAGATAAAAGCTTCTACAGGACGGCTTTCTAAACAGCCCGCCTGGATTTGAAACTGTGATCTTCGGGTCCAAGATTCTGAGAGAGCAGATTCGGACATTTTCCCATGGGTCTCTGCTGTAGCAGGGGTCATGTGACTGCGACGGTGTTCTTCTCAGGAGTGACTCCAGGCTGTTAACAATCGCTCCTGATGCTAAACCCATCAGAAGGCTCCGTCCATGTGCCACGAGATCACTTTATTAATCTCCTTGCTCTGTGTGTGTGAATGTGCGTGTGTCTGTGTGTGTGTGTGTGTGTGTGTGTGGGAGGGTTAGGGTGGGCCATGGGAAAGTAAAGGACCCTGAGGGGATTAGTATGATCCAGATGACACTCTCTGTGGGGCAACATTTAAATCCACATTTCTTTTTAATTGAGCGACTTGTTGTTTCTCCGTCAGCTCACGGGTGGAGGTGGTCCCTAGAACAGTGACTCTACCAGCTCTACCCCTCTGCTGGCTCTCCTCCTCTTCCCTACCACTCAGCCTCTTCAGAGTCTGCCATTGCCTTTGACTCTGCGTGTGGGTGTGGGCATGGGTGTGTGTGTGTTGGGGGGGGGGTAGATGTGGGTGTGCGTGTGGGTGCATGTGTGGGTGTGGGTCTGCCCATAGTTTGTTTTTGATCTAGGAGGGGTCACCCTAGTTGGCCCGTCTGGTTTCAGGTTTCCCTGGTAAATTACACTCAATCACTGAAATTACATCCTATGTGCGTGCATGCGTGTGTGTGTGTCAGCCTCTCTCTGTCTGTCCGTCCCAGAATGTGCTTCAGGGTTAGGATGATGTCAGTTCACTGGGGTGCTCTGTGTCTGGGGTGATTAGACTGCACTAAATCCAACCGTTATTTTGTTTTCCTTGTGTAGAGACGGGAAACTGCTCTAAGAGTCTAGCGTAAAGTCAGTCTGTGGAAACTGCCCTGGCGTGTGTGTGTGTGTGGTTCAGAATGTGTAAGACAGGCAGTAAGGGGACATATGGAGGGTGTTTCGGCGCTACCTCAAGGAGAGCAGAGAAAGTGTTTCGAGTGTCCTATCTCAGTCCCAGTTTTACAGTTATTGTTGGATGTGGACTGTGGCGCCTTGCGTGTTAGTGGAAAGAGAGCGTGTGTGCATGCTTGTGCTAGCTGCAGCAGCAGACAGTGTTAGAGTTTAAACAAGCTTCTTTTGTCCTGTTTCTTTCTTCATAACTCTCTTGGCACCTGCACTGTTTTTCAGACCGTGTCTGCATTTGTGTGTGTTTTTTTGCGTGTGTGTAGTTTTTTCAGCGTTTTGGAAATGTAAACATAACGAAAACACATCCAGATGTCACCAGTTGTGCTCCGCCACCACAAATACTGGGCAGGGAGCAGGTCTGTCTATGTGTGTGTCCGTGTGTGTGTGTCTGTGTGTCTGTGTGTGTGTCAATCCCCCACAATCCATGTTCGACAGATACAATTGTGATTTCAACCCACCCATGGTCCATTTTTCTTTTGTGTAGTTATGCAAGTATTTAAATGAACCTATTGGGTACTCTGAGCGTGTGTGTGTGTGTGCGTGCGTATTGAATGAAGGTATTGTACTTTGGTGAAGGAGCAGCAGATGAGGATTGTAAATGAAGCGTGCTGTTAAATGTTGCCGGTGTGGGATGGCCCCAGACTGTGACAGTGCTTCCATAGAAGACATTGACCCCACAGTACCCCCATTACACTAGAGCTACCTGCATCCCCCCGCCCCCCCACACAACACACACCCCACACATACACACGTACACACACACAAGCACACTTCCACACACAACCTGCATGCGGGCTGTGATGGAGAGGGGTGTTAATTGGTTGACACCAGAGAAGAGTGTGGCAGTAAAATCCCTATCGCTCTGATCAAGCCTCCACAAGTGAGATGAGGTTCTGACACACTCACACACACACACACACACACACACACACACACACACACACACACGTCTGTACTGCTCACTGTGCAAACCGCTATTTGGATGTGTTTAAATTGACTAAACAGTGGAGAAGCTGTATGGACCAGAGGGACAGGAGGTGAGTAGTCCTAATTGTAGGGTAAATTGTGTTAATGTTTGTATCCCAAATGTTTATTAGAACACACACACACACGTGCCTGACCTCTCTGACATATTAAGTGAAGGTTTCCCCCAATTAGCAGCTGTGCTCAGTTTGGTGATGATGATATGATGATACTGTTATTCACACTTTGCAACAGGTGAGCTCAGTTAAATGTCAGCTTGGGCGGCTGTAGCTGCAAATGAGTTCCAGTCTCTATCTGTGTGTGTGTGTGTGTTTGTTTATGTGTGATGGCCATGCTGAACCTCTTTCCTGTGGGAGTAATTATAGAAGCATAGGCGAGGAATTCTGGCCCCTTTCTCTCATTAGTGTGAATATGGAGGAAAGCCTGGAGTAGACATACACTCACACACACATACTCTCACAGACATAACTCTCCTCCTCACATCACCAGCCATCATCCACACACGCTCTTTCAGAGACAGCAATAGCCTGGTAAGCACGCTGTTGATGTTTAACTACTTTACTAGACACCATGTGCATACTCGCTTATCTCGAGGTGGGTTCAAAAGGAATATATGCACTCAGACGTGAGGTGATTTAACATAGCCGTGGTCGAATCGGAACCATCTTAACGCTCTACGTTGACAGTCATTATTACGTACCCGAAGGGATTGACTGAGAGTCTGATCCGCAACTGCGCCCGATTATTTCCGTGCGAAGGATCGACTGCGGTGCTCGAGTACTTATAAACGCGTTAGCCAACGTCATGCCCACCTGAACAATATCCTCGAGGGCCATCACGGTGAACACTGTCCAGCTCATGCGCACGGCCTTCCCCTCTGTATTCCTCGCGGCTAAGAGCATTCACCCTCGTGTCACATACTCTCACACATACTCTCTCTCACACACATACAGTATACTCTCTCATACATACAGTATACTCTCTCTCACACACACATACTCTCAGCACATACTCCTCTCACACACACCACATACTCTCAAACATACTCTCTCTCTCTCACACACACATACCTCTCAACACACACATACTCCTCACACATACTCTCTCACACACCACACAACACATACTCTCACACATACTCTCTCTCACACACACACATACTCTCACACATACTCTCTCTCACACACACACATACTCTCACACATACTCTCTCTCACACACACATACTCTCTCACACACACATACTCTCACACATACTCTCTCACACACACACACATACTCTCACACATACTCACACACATACACACACTCACACAGGTGGCATTACTCTACACATGTAATGGTTGCCTGAAGTAACACATTGAGACATGGCTAAAAACTGAAGGTCTTGTGCCATCCAGCCCTCTGGTTGCTTGTTTGGGCTGGGCCTTGCAAACCCAGCATTAGTGTCTGTCCTGCCGCTGACGCAGGCCTCTCCTCTATTCCTGGACGTGGCCCCCCTCTTCAGCGCGGGAGGTCTCCTCTGGAAGGCTCCCCACAGCAACCATCACACAACCTCACCGCAACGCACCTCCCAGCCATCCCACATCAAGTGTAACCTGAGTTCTGCTCTAAGCGCCCCGCAGCCAGCTGGAAAGCCAGGCCTTCAGCCCGTCAGTCTTCAAAGGGTTCCAGAAGGACACGTCATGGTTGTTTAACAGTCGAGCTGTCATGATGCAACAAGTCCACTTCTTTTGTTCTGGAGAGGGAATGATGCAGGGGGGCAAACAGACAAACTAGAAAATCAAATATAAAATGTGTATGAAACTGCATCTTTACAACTAACATAGTTCCAGCTAAGGAGGAAGGGAAGGAAAAGGAATATGAGCAGCATCAAAAGAAAAAGAGACTTTCACTTTCTTCTATAGAGATAGGAGGAAGTGAAAGAGAGAACAAGGGAGGTAGAGAAACCGAGGTGGTTTGGACAAAAGCTGTATTGTATCATTTAAATGACTCCTGAGTTGAAAGCTTTAAAAGTTCTCCCGAGAGCCAGGTCATAAAGCCTGGAGACAGGCTTGGCAGCCGAGCCCAGAGCCAGACAGGCCTGGCAGACGAGCCCAGAGAGCTTCCAGGAAAAGGAGATGTAAAAATCAATTTGCCGTGAAAAAGGTAAACAATCGGAAATGACAAATATGCAGGTTTTTTCCATCCATCTTTTTTTTTATCCCTTGTTATTTCACTGTTATTAAAGAAGACAAATGGAGGAGAGAGCAGGGTAAGAAGTCAGGGGTCTGTGGTGAGGGAGACCAGACATGTTTAGAACGAAAGAGAAAAAGAGAGACTCCCCATTTGCTTTTCTGCCTCCCTTACTCTTTATCCATATTTCCATACTACTCAGTATCACACAGACTTGAAACAGTCAAGCTGTGCTTTTTTCAACACAATCACTGAAGAATGCTCATCCTATAGGCTGTACACAGACACACAAACACACACACACGCATACACACTTTCACACAACAACACAAGGGCCTCGCTCTGAAATGCAACACAAAGAGAAGCCAGTGGTTTTAATTGAAAAGGCAGAGATCAATCGAACCCCTGGATGGAAGGATGAGAAAGCCAGAGATGAGGGAGTGGGGGGTGGACTCCTGAGGGGCCCATTGGATGGGTGGGGGGTCCTTGGGGGCCCCAGCAGAGGCCTCCATTAGTGACTGTCTACAGGCCCAGGGGAGCTCAAGTTGAGCAAGCTGCCAGGCAGGGGACAGCGTGTTAGCAGCAGTTAGCCCATACTGCAGGCCCCATTGATCGACCCTTCACGAGGTCTTGATTATCAGAGAATGTGTGAATGCTCTTTATTTCTGAATAGCCCGAGCGGCAGTTTATTGATAATACAGAGCAGCTCAATGGACAGAAAAGAAGCCCTAGTGACAACGTGTGGTTTGCTCATTTCGATGAGAGCTCTCCGATATCGAATAGTCTTTTGGGAATTTGATGTGCATTTACAGTATGATCCACTCTAGGACTCCACAGACATTCACCTCGACCCTCCAGAACATCTGTAAAGGTTCACCCTCCACAGCAAGGACTGAGCTCATTGCCCCTGGAGAGAGAGGGTGGAGAAGTCAGATGAATAGCTAGAACCTCCATCACAGATAGGATGCCTTTGCATGGAGCCTTTGAAACTTTTGTGTGTGTGTGTGTGTGTTTATGAGCGTGCGTGTGTGCTGGTGCTAGTGTGTATGTGTGTGTGCGCCCATCATGATTTGTGTCTTAGGGAATGTAATCCTCTTTGCATTCTCCTCCTCTCATCCACAGATGAACAGATCTGCAGTGACTCGCTGGGAAAAAAATATGAAAGGGAAAAAGAGAGAGGAAAAAAACAAACATGTTTCCCAGGCCCCAATTAGCCCACTTTTACTGCCCCTAGATATGCTCTCCTTCCCCCTCTCCCTTGCTCCCTCCTTCGCTCCCTCTCTCCCTTTCTCTCGCTCCCTCTTTCTCTGCCTCTGAAGTCTGTTTTAACAAAACGCTCCCCATCACTGAACAGTGCCTAGACATCCTCCACAATGGAGTAGCAGGGGAGACAGAGGCTACAGGAGAGAGGGAGGGGAGGAGGGGGGTAGAGGAGGGGGAGGGAGGGAGGGGAGAAGGGGCAGGGAGGGGGGCGGAACGAGAGACAAAGAGAGGAAAGAAGGGACGCGTTTCAGGGGAGGAGGTGAGGGGTAGGGGAGAGAGAAGAGAGGAGGAACAAATTTGCCACATTCATTCTATCGTCAAAAATATCCATTCTCCAAGCACTAGCTCTGTGTCCTATAAGCAAGTGGTGTGTGCGGTTGCGTGTGTGTGTGTGTGCCCGCCTGCCTGTCCGTTAGCTCCAGTTGTTCAGCTCTCAGAGGTCATTCTGTAGAGTGTCTCCTCAATCCCTAACCTGTACGTACCCTCCTGCGTGTTGTTGAAGTGCAGTGTGTGGCTGTTGTGTTTGTCTAGGACGATAAGCGCCCTCAAAGACAAAGCTGCTAGAAGCCACTGTAAACAGCCCATCGGTGCTTAATGAGACAAACCCACAGTCTCGTTCTCACAGTGGCCACATCATGTTTACTGTGATGAAACACAAACCACAAACAAGAAACACACACGCTGTTTCCTCCTCTGCCTGCTCGTCTCTCTCGCTCGCTCTCCCTCTCTCTCTCTCTCTCTCCATCTCTGACATACTTAGCCAATGAACAGCAGAGTAACAGGTGGATCCCATTTTGATCCTGTATGTGTGCTTGCTCTCAGCTTCACGCACATCCTGCACACACGCACAGAGAGTAATGACTCAGGCGCTATAGTGTGGCTGGAGACCAGATTCCCTAATAAGCGAGGAATGTCTGCGGCGTCCAGAGTTTTCCACTGCAGTCGCACATTCATGGAGTTTCCTGCCTTAGGCTCTTCCTCTGCTAACTGACTCAGGCGAAAAGGGATTCCTCCATTCTTCTTCTCTCTCTCAGCATTCATTTCTATCCTTTGCAGTCTGTCTATCATGTCATCTTATCCACCTCGTCCGATGTTTTCCTGTTTCTCGCATGTCGACCGTCCCTATCTCATGGTAGTGTTTCGGTCCTCTCTTCATCTGCTACTGTTCCTGGCCTTGGCGAAGAGAACCGTCTCTTTCTCCGACATAGAACACACATGGATGCACCCACAGACCCTCGCAGACACGCACATGTACACAGACCCACAGTCTGCAGTCAGACATGGCTTAGCAAGCCGCAGAATAACTTTAAACGAACCGAAGACAGAAGTTTGAAAATCCCATTCAGATACTTTAACCTTGAAACGTCCCCTTGCCAAGGCACCAGCTCGCTTTTTTTTCATCTGTTAAATGTTTGAGTGTTTGATAGTTTGAGGTCTATAGCAGAACCCGCACGGGAATTAATGTCATTCATATGCCCCGCGGAAATTACTTTTGAAATGCATATAATCTAAAACATGCAAATGAGGCTGACTTTGTGCACCCTGTTTAATATGAATTATCATTTTCTGAATACCTATTATTACTGCGTACATTTCTCCAATTATATTGTTCTTTTTTGTCACTTTTTGCATACGGACCCGCGTCCACACATACGCGCACATGTGGTCACTCACATACGGGCTGGGGGAAGTCTGAGTGATGTGTGTATTTTAATGAGGAGTAATAAGGATGGTAATGACCTGGTTTCTCCCCCCCTTCTCTCTCTCTCTCTCTCTCTCTCTGTGTCTCTCTCTGTGTCTCTCTCTGTGTCTGTCTCTCTCTCTCTGTCTCTCTCTCTCTGTCACTATCTCTCTCTCTCTCTCTTTCTTTCTTGAGTGTCAGGATCTGATTTCAAAACTAAACACATCGGTGTACAGGATCACTGATGCCCTGAAATACATTTGAAAATAAATGAAAATAACAAGACATGCTGTACAAGTGTTCTTCATGAATTTTGAAACGGCAGTGTAAAATATTCATTTGTGCAAAAAGTGAACAGTGCATGTTTAGTTTATCTTTCTCTTCTTCATCCCTCTCTTCTCACCGTCAAGGCCTTAGCAGTTATATTCATGTCCTGGTCTAAAAGGCTGGGTATTTTCTTTCTTTCCCCCCAAATTGAATTGAAGGCATCCTTTTTTCAAACGAATTACTCTATTAATTTATTTATATTGCACCATAAATTATTCTATTAATATTAGTATGTTTCAAATTAGCAATAGTTCTCTCCATGTTTCTTCTATTCCTATTAATTAGCATGCGTGTCACTTTAACAAAGATTTTTCTTTCCCCTCTAAATTATAAAAGAGACATTTTTTAATACAATGAGAACTGCCTTAGAAAGTATTAATATTTCAGTTTTTCCCCCAAAAGAAAAAAAATTACTGTGAGAAAGGAGTAAAAGTACAAGGAAAAACTAACAATTACTAGAATTACAATATAGTCCATCAGCAATCTGCTTGTTTTTTTAGACTTTTTTGAGGTGTGGAAGAGGTGAGCGGAGGAGAGAGGCTGGCTGGTTAAGGCACTGGGATATCATCTTGTTTTACCACTTTTGGATATGCTATGAATTAATTACAGCTGCAATGGCTTGGACCAAGTTCAAAAGTACTAAAATTCAATTAATTTGAAAAATGGACATGCTATCGTTTTCCTCGCATGTCTCCTTTAAAGTCTGGCCTGTTTTTACTAGGGACTTATTCAATTATATTTGATTAAACCCGCTCTGATCCAATCTATTAATTAACTGGCAAATGCAAAGTACCCGACTTGAAAGCAGATGTATAAAATTATATCATGTCCACTTTTTTATATATTTTTTACGTCCCTTTTTTTACCTTAAGCTTAAAATAGCACATAATTGTGCCATTCTTTTCAGGTGAAATTAAATCACTGTATTTATATCTGCTTTGTAGATGTTTATATACGAAAAAAAATGCGCTTTTTGAACTCTGTTATAATGTACCTTGGTATAGTCTTACTAGAGTGAAAATATTGCTAAATAACCAGCTACATTTTTTGTAATTTATTTTCTTTTTCGACCTGTTTTGTGGTACTTCAGGCTATCCATGCTAGTGTTCGCTCTGTGTTGTCATGCTTTGAGAAGCATATTGGAGTTCTCAACTTCAAATCAACATTCTCTTAACTCCTCTCTCCTCAGCATACAGGTCTCCTCATAACCATGTGTTCATTCATTCTATTTCTACTGTTGGTGGCAAGCCTTTCCAAAGAGAGAAATAGCAAGGATCTTATCACACAATACTCCATATGTGTGTTTCATGTGAAAAGGGCACCAACAGCCTGGCCAGTGTCGTCGTGGTGACGCAGCTGCCTCATCTGTAACTGGAGCTTTTCTTGAAACAAAGGACTGACTCCATTTTGTGCCACTCTAGTTTTAATGTCGGCTCTGTCACTCTTAATACACAAAGGGATTTCATTAGTGGTAAACAACACTAAACTGATTTTGACAGGCCTCACACACATACACACACTGTCCTAGGAGAGGCTCACTCATTTTCTGTCAAGTATTTTATTCAAGTGACATGTGTCACTCATCTGTAGCTGGGGTTTGCTACACAAGTGCACACGAGCCTCTTGTTAGTGTTAGAGACGGCCTGCTGATAGACAGAGTGGTGGAAGCTGATGTTGTGCTACACAGTTCCTGTTGATAATGGGGATGAAGTGTAACTCCATCTTAATCCAGACTGGGGTTCTGATTGAACACCAGTGAGCCCTCAGGTTACTCCCACACCATTTCCACCTCTATATCGTTTATCTGGTACCACTCCCCCCCCTCCCTCCCTCCCTCCCTTCCTTCCTTCCTCCCTCCCTCCCTCCTTTTGCCTCTCTGAAGGTCATTCTAATAAAGGGCTCTCATAGGACCTGGCTGCTAATTGCTCAGCGGCGCGCTAGCTGGTTTCAGATGGTAATAAAGGAGCACCTCTGCTTTCTGTAGCTCCTCCTCTCTTCCCCTGATTCTCTGTCTCCTTTACCCTCGCCTCTCTCCCTCTCTCTCTTTCTCTCTCTCTCTCTCTCTCTCTCTCTCTCTCTCTCAGACACACACACACTCTCTTCCTCTGCCCTCACCTCTGTTCCGCCATGTTGAATACAATCAGGGTAATAGTATGGCGGTGTGTCACCATCTGACCTCACCCCTCCATCACCCCTCAGAAGGGGAGACTTGGCAGGATGGGAGGAGGGGAAGGAGAAGGTGCGGACGGGTTTAGAAGGTAGTTTTTATCCTTCCGATCACGAGGTGGTAGTCAACTAGCGCCCATGAATGCACACACACACACACACAAACACACATATCTTCAGGAGCGCAGAACTCGTGATTCTGCCTCAGATAAATGAGGTGTGCGTGAGGCCCTGCTCCTTCTTCAAATATTTGTGTGTGTATGTATGTTTGTGTATGTGCATGCGTGTGTGCATGTGTGCATGTGTGCGTGCGTGTGTGCAGATCTCCACTGTTAGAACAGACAGCGGTCTACAGGACAGGCTGGTAAATCACTTACTGCACTCTGAGTAAGGGGTCGGGGTGAAGGCAGGAGTGTATGTTTGCCCCGGTCATACACACACACAGAGCGATCTCATCGGTGCGGAATGCGGTGCGTGTTTACCTATGGCTCCAAAACCCACCTGACTGACTGAGTCTAATCTTTATGGGCTTGGTAAACAGGGACTTTGTCTTCAGAGAACCACAGACACCACACAGACACACTTACACACAAAATCACACACACACACACACACACACACTCACATGTGCACTAACTAGACTTCTCACAGACCATATGGCCTCACTGCATAAGTACACTTTCTTTAAGGATCTCCTCATCTCTGTTCTGCTTGAAGACATCCACCCAGTCAGTGGAAGACATCTACTCAGAGCTGTGCTGTCTGTATCTGGGATTCATCAGCTCACCTGTTTGGGCTGGAGAGCTGCCAGGGCATCTGAGACAACTAGCATTAGCTTTTTAGCTGCAAGTTTGCCAACCTGTTTAGCGCTGGCTCAAGGCCAGGATAGCCTGAGATGGCTAGCATTAGCTTTCAGCTGCAAACTAGATAACCTGTTAGGGCTGCTGTGCTCAAGGTAAATGGAACACACGTACACAAACGTGCAGTGTACTTGAGCACGCTCGAGAGAGCTGCAGTTCAGGTTCCTGTGAAGAGTGAGGGTTCGGTGCTTAGCTAAGCAGTCTTCAAACAACCATGTTTGTTCCTTTCTTTCACTCTCCCTCTCTCTCTCTCTCCCTCTCTCCCCTTTTCTCTCTCTCTCCCCTTTTCTCTCTCTCCCCCCCTCTCTCCCTCTCTCCCCTTTTCTCTCTCTCTCTCTCTCTCTCTCTCTCTCTGTCCCTCACTCCCTCTCCCTCTTTCCCTCCCCCCTCCCCCCTGAGCTCTCTCTGAGGACATCCCACCCTTTCCAAGTGCCGTGGGTAGTGAGGAGGAAGTGTTGGGCTCTTTTATGCTGCTGCTGCCGGGTACATAGGAAGTGCAGGGCTGGGAGGGAAACACAAGGTTATGTCTGGACAGAGACACGCGGAGGTCTCGACTCAAACACACACACACACACGCACACACATGCACCTGCCCTCTGGCCCACAGCCTGGCTAAAACAAACACACCCTGTCCTTCCGTTAGTGACTGAGGGTGATTTCTCTTCCAGAGAATACACAAACACAACCGCTGTTTATTTACTTTCCCCCCCACCCCCCAGCCCCCAGCCCCCACCTCCCTCCAGAACCAGAGACCAGAGAGCCACAGGCTGGGTCGCTTTGATGTTCAACAGTTTTGCAGGAGGCTTTGTTTAGGGAAGAATGTGAAGAACCGAGCCTACTGCCGTAACAAACAAGAGAGTGGGGGAGAAGAGGATCACAGTGTGGTCAGGGTGTTTACTGATTGATGCCGAGGCAGGAGGAGAGCTTTATGGCATGGTTTACCATATGCTAGCGTTTATCAGTTTATTTAGGATATGAAAGTGTATCTGTGGGATTCATCTAAACGAGAGGAGAAAGAGACACGTGGCCAGAGAGAGAGAGAGAGGGTGAGAGAATGAGAGGGGGAGAGGGGGAGATAGCCAAGCCAGACTTTGACAATCCTCTTCAGCCTCCCTTTTCCCCCTCCTCCCTCATGCTTTTCCTCCCTCCTCTCGTTTCTTAATAAGCAACGTTCCTAAGAGCTGATGCAAGCCGGGGAAACAGGCATTCAGGGACCAGTATAAATATTCCCACATGAGGCATAACACGATAAAGACTTATTAACATGCTAAGCTGCTGTAAACACACACGCATGCACACACACATATACATGCACACACACACATACATGCACACAAGTTGGTTGTGTTAGGTGGTTGTAAACAGGTGTGCAGTGACGACACCAGTCAGTGCTGTCGAAAGGTGTGTGTGTGTTGGCGGTGGGGGGTGGTGGGCATTGCTCTGATGAGTGCTCAGTTGTCCAGGGTTCTCCTGGCATTCCCATGGCTGGCAATGAGAGTATGTGTGCGTGTGTGTGTGCATGTGTGTGTGTGTGTGTGTGTGTGTGCGCGAGTGTGTGTGTGTGTGACAGTGACGGTGAGAGACCAGGTCCAAGAACAGTGCACTGATGGTAACGCTACGAAGCAGGAATCTGACACACACAATCCCGCTACCAAGCCTCTCCGCCTCTGTATGTGTGTGTGTGTGTGTGTGTGTGTGTCTGTGTGTGTGTGTGCGCGTGTGTGTGTGTATGTGTGTGTATGTGTGCATCTTTGTGTGTGTGAGTGTGTGTTCATCTGTGTGTGTGTGTGTGTGTGTGTGTGTGTATGTGTGTATCTGTGTGTGTGTGTGTGTGGCTGGGGAGAGGGAGGCACAGCTCACTCATGAATCTGCCCCTAGTGACTCGTGCTAATGTGTTTGAAGTTAACTGTTTTTCAGAAATGGCCAAATGGAGGGATGGGAATAGAGCGAGAGGGGAAAAAGAGGGGGAAGACAGAAGGAGTGTGTGCTGTCCTATAGAGCCGCCAGAGTGGAGATATGTGGGGGTTATGTTTGAAGTATGTTTGCAACACCGTAGGGTGAGATACCTGTTATAACAGGACACAATGGTGCAGCAAGAAACATTTATGCCTCTGGACTAGTCACTCACATGAGAGTGCATGCATGTGTGTGTGTATGAGAGAGAGGGAGAGAGAGAGAGAGAGAGAGAGAGAGAGAGAGGGAGAGAGGGAGAGAGAGGGAGAGAGAGAGAGGGAGAGCTGCTGACACTTGATCAGTCTGGCTAATACATGACACTGGGTGTGTGTGAATGCGAAGCCCTGTGGTTCTCTACACCAGGTGGATGTTCACACAAACATGTTCTGTCCCATCCCCCCCCTCTTTTCCTCATCCCAATTAAAAGGCAGGAGTCCTTTTATTCCCCTCTTCCCAAACACGTTTTCATCTCTCTGATCTATAGTCCCTCCCTCCTTCGTTCGCTCTCTTTCTCACTGCTTCTCTCTCCTTCACTCCATATCTCTCTCCCTCCCTCTCTCTCTTGTTCCCTATCTCTCCCACTCTCTCCATCTTTCTTGCTATCTCTCTCCCTCACTCCATATCTCTCTCTATCTCCCTCACTCTTTCTTTCTTTCTTTCTTTCTCTCTCTCTCTCTCTCTCTCTGTCTCCTTTCTCTCTCTCTACATCTCTCACACAATATTCTTCTCTCTCTCTCTTCCTCAGTATCCCTAGGGTACCAGAAATGCATATTTGCTGTCTCTCAGGTCAGAGGTTCAGGGTGCGTGTGTGTGTGGGTGTGTGTGTGTGTGTGTGTGGGTGTGTGTGTGGGTGTGTGTAAGTACATGTAGCAGGTTGAGGCAGGCCAATGCCTGGGCAACTCCTCTTCACTGCCAGAAATACTTAAAGAGGTGACTGTGTATGTATGTGTGAGTGTATGTGTGTGTGTATGTGTGTGTATGTGTGTGTATGTGTGTGTGTATGTGTGTGTATGTGTGTGTGTGTGTCACAGCTATAATAAGAGACTGCAGGGTAGATTTATGCCCCTGCCTGCCTGCCTCCCGACCTCCATTACACCATCTTATATACACACATTACAGGATATGACTTAGTACACACCCTTTATGGTGTATTATACAGTGTGTGTGTTGCTTGTGTATGTTACGTTTTACTCCCCAATTATAATTCAGCATCCAGTGTGTGTGTGCCTGCTGATACAAGGGCCTCCGATAGAACCATGCTCACCTGCGAGTTCTGTAACACAGCTTGTTCAAATACTGCCTGCTGTTCTGTGCAGGAGTGCAGAGGTGTTTGTTCTGAAGCAGAGCCCAGCTGACTGATCCTTACTGGACCTGCAGTGTGAGAGAGGCCACTGAGCCCAACAGGAACCAGCCTGTTAGTGCCTGGATCACACCTATTCACATTTGTACTTGTGGGCATGTGTTTGTGTGTGTTCAGAGATATTTATGTGCAGGTGTGTGTTGGGAGGGGGGTAACATCACACTCATTGGAGGTTCTCAGCTGCTGTTCTCTCACGCGCACACACACACGCACGCACGCACGCAGGCACACAGACACGCACGCAGGCACGCACGCACACGCACGCACACACACGCAAACTCACCCCTCAGGTCTGTTTGTTTCTCTGCGATCATTTGGCAGCATTCCATCAGCAGAGCCACTAGCATGGTCTCTCTCACCTGCTGTCATTCCCTCAGAGGAACACACACACCTGCTCTCGCCTCAGAGAAAAAGAGAACAGATTTTGTCATAAAACTCTTCTTGTTCCCCCAGAAGGCATGGGTAAAATGCCCTGTGACACAAACACAACCACACTCGTGAGCTACGACCTCGCATACACAACCGCACGTACACACGCGCGCGCGCACACAACGCAACTCAATACTGGTTTGTAGTTTGCAGAAACAAAAACATCATAATAATCCCTCTGAAGCAGCCTGCGTGTATGACTGTGTGTGTGTGTGTCTGTGTCTATGTGTGTTTTTTTTCCCATTTCTAAAACTGGAAGAGGCAGGAAGGCAAGATTGAGCTTGTCATTAAGAGTTCACAAGCCGTGTGCTTGCGCGAGGGGTTGTTTTGTTCTGTTCGAGGTGCGGTGTGTGCGTATCCTTCTGAGCGCCCTCGACTCTCTCCCACGCCTCCTCTCCTCGCGACGATCAATGGCGTCTGTCTGTTTGCGAGTGTTGTTTTTCAAAAACAACAACACAGCCGGGATGAGGTCGTTTTGTTGTCTTTGTGGTACGAGAGCGTTCTAATTAGAGCCGGTAAAAGGGATCTTCAAACACACACCCCTCAAAGGCAGACCTGCTCACACGCACACGCAACACGCAACGCAAAACACACGTGGAAACTCTAATTATAGGAGAAAGTTGCAATTGCGTAGGGATGCCCTCTGAACCTGTTAGGTGTCTGAACCCATTCCGTTGCACACACGCACACACACATGCACACACGCGCACACACACACGCACACCAAGCCTGGCAGGCAGCAGGAGTCTCTGAGGCCTGACTGAGAGCAGACTGAGCAGTCTGCACAGTGTCTGTTTACCATGTGGCTGGCTCTTCCTGTGGCTCAGCCTCACTGCTTGTTCTAATGTCCAACCATGTGTTTGTTCACCCAAGGAGTCAAGCACAAACACCTTGGGCTGTATTTCTTCAGTCAAATGACCTTATCTTTGTTTTCCTCCCTCCCCCTCTCCACCCTCCTGCCCAGGTGCCAGTGATGATGGTGGAATCAGCCTCTGAGACCATTCGAACCGCGCCGTCCAACCAGAACGGAGTCAGCAGCCTCAGCAGCCAATCAGACGGAGGGGGAGGCAGAGAGGGCGGGTCTAATGGGGACACCAACGGAGAAATCAGCCCAGTTGATCTACTGCACCTGCAACAGCAACAGGTGTGTGCACTGTACATGTGCTTAGTGTGTGTGTGTGTGTGTATGTGTGTATGCGTGTGTTTGTTTGTCAGGCTTTCAAATACGTGCATGCAAGGATTTGTTTTTGACAAACTAGTTTTGCAACATGTCACTTACGCAATACAGGACCGTGTACATGTGGGAACAGTATGTCCAATAGATAGATTATGTAAGGCACACACGCATACAATAGTGCAGCTTTTTTTCATTCTTTATATTGAAGTACTTTAGTGGTTACTAGGGAGACCCATGGTTGAATAAGAAGGTTCTGAGAAGGAACACGTCTGATTGTATGTTTTTACACATTTTCATGTGTGTGCGTGTGTGTGTGTGCGTGCGTGCGTGTGTGACACGTCAGCAGGATGTGTGCCGCATGGTCTCCATTCCTCCGTGTGTTTCAGTGTTTCCCCTCTTCTAGCCACTGTGTCGTCTGGAAGGTTCCAGAGCCTCTTGGCTTCAAATCCACATTTTGGTTCACTTTGTCTCTTCTTCCAAATCAAACAACACTATGACACACACATATTCACAGAAACGCAGACACACATGCATGTGCAGACACAACACACTCTGTGGCCAGGAATACTCAAGCGTAGACTTATTATGGGCTGTTCCTGAACGTAGTGAATAAGACGACAGCTCACCGTGGACTCATCATTCATGTCTTCATATCAGTGACTTCATTGTAGTGAATCACTGAATACCACCCTGCACTGGAGAGAGCAGACAGTCGCTTGAGGTCAAGTGTGTCATTGTGTGTGTGTGTGTGCGTGTGTGTGTTTGCGGGCATGGGTGTGTGTGTGTGTGTGTGTGTGTGTGTGTGTGTGATGGAAGGGTCACTGAGTTCTGAGGCCAAGCAGTCAAATCAAGGTTTCCTTCCTGCTGATTAAATTATGCAGGGTTATTCCAATTATTGGGAACAATATGAATTAAGGGCTCTCAACCCCCCTCCCTCCCTCCCCCCTCCCTCC
>BROE01000020.1:13315888-13325888 GCA_036571765.1 Plecoglossus altivelis
CTCCCTCCCTCCCTCTCCCTCCCCCTTCCCACACTGCCCTCCTTCATTCCTCTCACTTCTTCATCCCTCTCTCCTTAACCTCCCTGCCTGAATCCTCATGCTGTTTCCTCTGTGGCTTCCACGTGTACATGCACCCCTACCTCACACAAGCCTGCCTTTATTCCCTCTTCTCTTCTTTCTGTGTTTTTGCACCTGTGTGTGTATGTGTGTGTGTGTGTGTGTTTGTGTATATATGTGTGTTTGTATGTATGTGCAAATGTGTGTGTGCTGGTATTTCCTCTCTTGAGCATGTTACCAACCACAAACATACCTCCGTCTCTCTTTCCAGCTTTCATTCCCTTCCTCCCTTCCTCCCTGCCCCCCCCCTCCTCTTCCTCCCTCCTCCTCCTCATCCTCCGGCTGACTAAAAGATGGCCACAACCTTTGCTCCATTTCCTGGGGAGGGGCAGATACTGAGAGCAGATGAAGGGCTGAGTGTACTGTCATACTTTGCTGTTAAATTCTTCACTTCTCATATCCTCATCTCTCTACTGTACATAGTACTAGGCTGTTGTTGGTCACCCTTGTCATGGCATTTCTCTCAAGCGTGCCAGCCACACACACTAGCTGAGTTCATTCCGTGCCAGCGAGCATCGCCAAGTATCTTCTGATGTCACCTCTCAGAATGCCTCTTTCACACACACACACACACACACACACACACACACGCACACACACACACGTACACAAACACACACACACAATGCGCTGGTGTCTCCAACTGTCTAAACATTAGTTTAGTTTGATGCAGCCTCTCTCCTCTCCCGCTCTCCTTCCTCTCCTCCTTCTCCTAATTCTCTCCCTCCCCTCTTCCATGCCCCCCCCCCCCCCCCCCCCTTCGTTCCTCCCCTCAGTGAGTCTCACACCTGAAGGTGTAGGGCAGACTAGTGTTGGTGCTTAAACACCATGCCAGTACCCACTGGAGCAAGAAAGAAAGTGTGGTGATGTGTTACACACACGCACACGTGCGCGCACACACACTGTTCTTCACAAGGTGGTGTTGTCAGAACACAAAGCCTGCTTTCCTGGAGACCCTGGAGACCCTGAGACATCGCGGTCGTCTCCAGACGTCAAGCCCATTCACCAGACTCTCTCCTCTCTCCCACCCCCACCACCCCCTCTTTTCCTCTGTCCTCTCCTCCCTCTCTTTATCCCTCTATCTCCGGGATGGGGAGGGAACGGCATGGACAGGTAGGAGAGAGGAGCCGAGAGGGGGAGAGCTGGACGGATGAGGGGAAACGGCCACAGGGAAAAGGAAGGGAGCGGGGGGGTACGGAGGGGTGGCGAGGGGGATGGAGGGAGGGGTGGAACACTGAGACGTGTCAGAAAAGGGCGCCGGGCCTCCCAGAGGAATGTTGCCTGTCTGCCTGCGCCGAAAGAACAGAGCGATAGAAGAGAGAAGAGGAGGGGAAAAAAGGGAGGGGGAAGATCCATTTTACCCCTTGGGCAAAGACGGGGGCTAAGAGAGGGTGGAGAGAGAGAGAGAAAGAGAGAGAGAGAGAGAGAGAGAGAGAGCAAGGGGCAAAGAGAAGGAAGAGAGGAGAATGAGCAGGAAAAAGTAGATCCTCGTATTTCTCCAGGGATTTGACCGGGTGGCAGACGCATAACATAGCTCTTAAATCATGCATCACATGTTACAATATTGGCAGCCACAATCTGTATGTGTGTGTCTGCGTGTGAATGCTAATCTCTCAACAACAACAAAAACTGACTCTGTTCTTTCTTTACCTTCGTATTTCTCTCTGAGTCCCTTCTTTCTAAATGCAGATCAATGCTCATAGTTGCTGTATGCATGTGTTTTCTGCTCCGGCTCTCTCTCCCACTCTCCTGTCTGTGTTTGGGGGCGGAGGGTTGGACCTCCCCCTGCTTACAGCTCCGGCTGGGAACAGAGGCAGACGGAGGCAGAGCAACAGGCTGCTGTCTCATGGAGGCCCAGTCAACTGTGAATGGAGGAAAGGGAAGAGGAGGAGAGAGAGGGAGAGAAAAAAAAGCGAGTCCATGTGCGCCATAGCTAGACAGCGACACACGCACAATCGCACAAGCACTCGCACAATCTGAAGTTGGGAGACAGATTGCCGTCCAGTCCTGTCTGCCCTGGGGAGTCGTAAGGGAGGCTGGGTGAAACAAAGACAGATTCACAGATTGAAAAGGAGTGCAGACCCCCTCTCTCTGTCCCCTACTCCTGCGTCTTTCTCTGTTTCTCTCTCCCTCTCCCTCTCTCGCTGTCTGACACACACCCACACACATAGTAAACTAATGTGAGTTAATGAAGGGTGTAATTAAAGAGCCACAGTGATGATTGGAAATCAAGGAGAACTGATAAAGATCTTAGATATACACAAACACGATGGGCAATATGCTGCGTGCGTGTGCGTGTGTGGATGTTAAATGCTGGATGGCGTTTGGGAGATGAACATGCAGACAGATGTAGGCACTGAGTGTGTGTTACCAGATGATATAAGATGATAGATAGCTAACAGACAACCTAGGGTTTCCTGTTAAATAGTCTAGACTCTCTAATTGGCCATACTGGGACCGTATGAAGCATTTAGTGAGGGCGGATGAGAGTGTGGGACATATGTATTTTTCAAGCAGGCCCAAATTGAGTGTGTGTGTGTGAGAGAGAGGGGGACACAACCAGTGTGCCAGGGTTTTAATGGTGGTTCATATGGTCAATTGGAGCGTAGTGTTGTAGGGGTGTTGAAGGTGACGTCCTAAGTGACCTGGGCTGTTCTCTCTGGGGTCACCTCCAGGTCAGCAGGACTTGGGGATGATGATATGGGGCATGGTGTTACAATATCAAATACTCTGAGTGGTCTGGAGTGGGTTTACCAGTGTAGTGTGTGTGTGTGTGTGTGTGTGTGTGTGCGTGTGTATGCGTGTGTATGCGTGTGTATGCGTGTGTGTGTGTGTGTGTGTGCGTGTGTATGCGTGTGTATGCGTGTGTGTGTGTGTGTATGCGTGTGTATGCGTGTGTGTGCGTGTGTATGCGTGTGAAAGAAAGAGAACCGTAAATCTGACCAGACCTGCTTGCTAAGTGTTGTCACCTCCTAAAAGCGTTCCCCTGGTCCAAACTCTTTGTGTCTGATGTCACTGCAGTTCAGAGGTCACCAGAGGTCACCAGAGGTCGGGGTGGAGGCGACAGTGGTTGAGGTGAGAAAGGGGAGAGGTTACTGTGGTTGCCTAGCATCTTGGAACACCCACTGCTGTTACCAGGGCGATACAAAGAAATCTATAGAACACTGACTTCCTCTGGAACGCTCAAAGAGTTTCTCAGTTTTCTCCTGCTCTGTATCCATCTAGAACTACCCCCTCGGTTTCATTTCCCTCTTTGCTTTTTCCTCTTTTCCCCTTTCTCCCTCTCGCTCCCTCCCTCCCTCCCTCCCTCCCTCGCTCTCTCTTTCTCTCCCTCTCCATCTGCACGGTACCTCCCTTGTCTTCTCGTAGGCCTCACGCATCTATAAACAAAGTGTATACTTTGTTCTGATCTGCAGACTGCTTATCAGAATACTGCGGTGTGTTCCAAAATATTTTGACACCGTGATAAGAGAATCATTCAAATCGTATTAATCTTGAATCAATACAAAGATTACCTTCGTACTCTGCGCCATGCTTTTACATGCAACATTCCTCCAATGATTAACTCAGCAAACCTTTCAAATTGCAAGGTCTGAAATTGCATGGTCAAGGCTAAATGTCCATATAGGTTCATAATGAGTGCCAGCGTCTTTTTTCAAAAGAACCGAATGAGTAGAGTCAACTTTTTTGTCGCTTCTGGTTGAAAATCTCAAAGGCGTCGGTATTGCCAGTGTCGCTCCTTTCTAGCTAGCAAGCAACTTAACAGTCAAAGATTTCAAAACGTCCATTAACGATGAGCTAACAGTGTATATTTGCTGAGAAAGTACAAAAATGGTATTTCTGCAGGGCTGAGAGAGAAATGTTAGAAGGACAAATCAACACACGGTAAGTGTGTAAAAGATGCTTTTTATATGGCATAACAAAATCAATGGACTTTGTGTCAGAATCACGTAATCTGAATGTATGCGTTGAATACATTGAGACTCGCATTCTCTGGCTCCTCTCTCTCTCTCTCTCTCTCTCTCTCTCTCTCTCTCTGTCTATGCAGATGTAGCACATACTCCATAAAGTAATGGCTTTCACATGTCTCTCTGTCTATCTATCTCTCTTTTTCTCTCTGATATTCCATATTTGTCTTTTAATGATTTTTTCACACATTGAGGCCTAATTCTGGAATGCTGGGATGTCATATTTATGAGGGTTCATAAAGAAAATTTACTGCATTTTCCAGCAAGTCTTTTGACTGGAGGATCCGCTGAGGGAGGGAATTCTGATCTCTCTCTTTCTCCCTCACGCTCTCTCTTTATCTCTCTCCTCCCTCACGCTCTCTGTCTCTTAATCTCCCTCTTTCTCTCTCACACTTTTTTGTCCCTCACACTTTCTCCTTTTCTCCCTCATGCTCTCTTTCTTTATCTCTCTTTCTACTACACACTCTCTCTCTCTTTCTCTCTCATGCACTTTCTTTATCTTGCTTTCTACCTCATGTTCTCTCTCTCTTTATCTCTCTCCCCCCACGGTCTCTCTATCTCTCTTTTTCTACTTCAGACTCCCTATCTCTCTTTTTCCCTCACATTCTCTCTGTATCTCTTTCTCCCTCGCACTCTCTCTATTGCTCTCTTCTCTCTCTCGTCTTTCCGTCTCTTTCCTCTCTGTCTTTTCTTCACTCTCTTTCTCTGTCATTCGCTCCTCTCCATTACAGTTACTGATGCATCACAATATTGATTATCATCCATCAAGGTTTTGGTCAGTAGTTCTATATCAACTGGAGACACTTTGCCAGTGGATAGTGTGAAAGGCAGTAACAGGAGCGGGCAGATTGCAGACAAGCAGACCTGATCCCTGAGGTCCACCTCCACCGTCGCAGGGACCCACATGGTTGACTGACCTACACACAGAGAGACTCACATCCCAACGGAGAGGATGGAAGCACCCAGGCCTGACAAAGTGTGTGTATATATGTGTGTGTGTGTGTGTGTCGGTGTGTCGGTGTGACTCCTTTCTCTGTTGTGGAGACTGATGTGTACACACACCCTTGGGGCACCACAGAGGTTGGGTTGCCATGGGAGTATTTGGAAGCACTTCAACCAGGCCAGCCTGTCTATATTGTCAGGTAAATAAGAAAACACACACAAGCTGTTGACTGAGCATTTTCTCTCCTGATCCTGAGTGAGGAACGCTTGATTTTTTGACACTCACACTTGGGTTTAGAGGTCATCACCATGGCAATTGAAAGGCCATGAGGTCAGCAGGCAGATCTTAGTGGCTATCATTGTTCTCTCTAGTCCAGTAAATGGGTGTGTGTGTGTGTGTGTCGGGGGGGGGGGCAGGGGGTTCCTGGTTGTTGTTTACACTCATGTTCCCACGTTCCACAACATGGCGTTCTATTCCAAAATCATAACCATACTTTTTCATGAGTCCCATCCTTACCACACCAGGAACCTTAACTACCAACGCAGTCCCCCTTCCCCTCTAACCCAGTGTGAGGTGTCCCCTGCCCTGAGACAGAGCCTGGAGAGGGTTCTCTGCTCAGCCTCACGCTCCACTCCAGGTCTACTGGAAGAAAGGGACACCCATACAATTATAGAAAAGGAGAGATTGGAGAGTTCGACGAGAGGAGGGAGACAAAAAAGTGCAATGCCCTCTGCGTCCCTCCAAGTAGTTACCCTGGAAACTGTGGCGGGTGCAGGGGTGCACATAATGGCACGCACGCACACACACACACACAAACAATGGTTATGGAGGCCTTAAGTGTTGCTAATTAGCTAGTGTGAGCAGGGTCTTTGTGTGAGCCATCTTAAAGAGAGATTAAAGTCAACAGGGAGGAGGAGAGGAATGCAGCGTCTCTCTCTTTCTTCTCTCCTCCCCAGTCCTGGGATGGTGGGATGAGGTTCCTCTCCTCCTCCATGTGTCAGTGTTACGGGAACGGTTTTCAATAAGTCTTTTCTTTTCAGAAGACTGGGTAGGGATTTGTGTTTAAGATCTTCACTTTACCAGGATATCTCCATGACTCTTGTAAAGGGTTGAGGATGAACAAAGATGTGTGTGTTGTGTGTGTACGTGTATGCATGTGTGTGTGTGTACACGAGTGTGCATCCTTCTCAGGGATGTGTGGCTTCATGGCAGTGGCTGTGAAACTTTAGTTTCCTCCAATAGTATTTATTCCTTTCCGCAGTCACAAAATCCGGCTCTCCACACATGACACACAAACACACACACCGGGTACTGGACTGTAGTGATCTGGACTGGAATGGTCTGGAGTGGTCTGGACTGTACTGGTCTGGAGTGGTCTGGACTGTACTGGTCTGGACTGGTCTGTCACTCCACATCTCTTTCTTCCCTTCTTAGGGTCTCTACCAGGTGTAAAAGCCCTTCTGAACCAGAGACATGAAAGACTTCGATTTGTCTTGAAGTGGGCAGGCAGACTAATACTTTTACAGGCCACTGGCTAGGAAAGTCTTTCTCTGTTTAACCAATAGACTGCATATGTGCCCTGAACTATGTGTGTGTTTGACTATGTGTATTTTGTCTCTATGTGTGTACGTGTGTGTTCCCTCTGTCTCCAGAGTTAAGTCTTGGCAGCGTCTTGAATGCGTTATTAGTTTGATTTTTTTGGTTATTAATAATAACAGTGAAATGGGTTCCATATGCGGGGCCTGGTTGCCAGGCTAGTGCTATCCTCATCAGGGGCCGGCCCTGCTGTCTCTCTCCGCTCAGGATCACCCCTGGTGGGACTGAGGAGACCGAGAGGCCCCCCAGCCCTGGAGGTCACCCAACTAAGACCTGAGACCTTAGTCATTGCCCTTGTCCCCTGGAGCAGATGACAAGACCAGTTAACTGTCTTTCCTTATGTGAGAAACAAGCTCAGTATGTGTACACTGAGTGGGTGTGTGTGTGTGATGTGTGTGTGCTTTCCTCTGTGGGGTGGGTCTGTCTGGAGTGAAACCTTCCTATCCTGCCAAACGAGCTGTGTTGAGCAAACCACAGGGAAACTGCTGTGTGTGTACGTGTGGGTGTGTATGTGTGTGTGTGTGTGTGTGTGTGTGTGTGGCATATGTGTTGGTGTGCATGTGTTTTTCTGTCTAGGGAAACTGCTTCAGTGCTATTTGCCATCAATTAGTCGGCTGGGCTCAGTTCAGGCCCACAGTTATGGCTGCGTAGGCTAAAGCCTGTTCAGCATCTTATTATTTCTTTGTGAAATAGTCCTATACATGACAGGTATACCGCTCGTGTCATGCGACTGTTCTCCTGTCCAGTCTTCGTGACTGGATGCGAAGGCCTGTGGCACAACTGAAACATTAGCAGCGAAGAAGCGGCAACTTTAGAGGAGAGGTTTCCTCGCTGAAACAAAACGGCTTTTCTGCCGAATCGAAGGTGTATAGTGAAACATCTGGAAAGCGGCAGAGTCTCAGGAGTTTAGAACAGGTCCCTTTTGTGAAAAATAGGATGTGAAAAAAATATTAAAACGGCCAGGGTTTTCAAACATTACAACATATTTTGAAGTTCTTTTGGAGTTGTGAGCTTTTTATTGCATTGGCTCTTGAACGCAGCCTTTCCTCTCTTTAATGGTCAGTCTGGGCCCAGAACGGCCGGCTGCAGCCATTTAAAACCTCAGCTCTCGAATGCAGCCTTTATATTGCGGAAACATTACATTAAATAGCTGAATGGGATGGCGGCTGGCTGGTGTTTTTGAAGGTGGCTCGGATAATTCCAGCTCAAGATCACTCACTGCAGTTTGAGGTATTGGGTTTACTTTAGTGCATTTATATAGGTATAGTTTTAGTTCTTAGGTCTGCGATGCCATGAGCGAAAACAAATGTGAGCTGGAGAGAACGACAGAGTGGATGAGGGGGCAGGAAGCGCCAAATTAATACCAGAGAGAGAGAGAGAGAGAGAGGGCGAGAGAGAGAGAGAAATGGAGAGAGAGAGTGCGAGGGGGAGAGGGAGAGAGAGGGAGAGAGAGAGAGGGAGGGAGGGGTGGAGAAAAGCAGAAGTGAAGTCTGGTCTCCGTGTGGGTTATTTGTAACCTTCCGTGAAATTGTCCTGCTTAGCAGGCTTTGAGCCAGGCTACCTCTCTCTCCTACATCCCAAGTCTTTTCCTCTAACCTTACACCCTCACAGCACAGTGCACAGTACACAGGCCCACTCTCTCTACTGCCCTGTACAGGCTTTACTTAGCAGGCAAACAGACAGACAGACAGATAGATTATTTTAAGACAGACAGACTTACAGATGTTAGGACAGACACACGTATATGAAGGCAGACGGATGATATTAGCGCAGGCAGACAGATGATATTAGCGCAGACAGACAGGCAGACAGATGATATTAGCGCGGACAGACAGGCAGACAGATGTGAGGACAGCGTAGGCTCATACGGTCAGCAGCTGCCATCGCAGGGCTTCCAGCTTTATAATGGCTGATCTATTTTCTACTTCAGACTGTCTAGGCTATATCTACTGTGGTGTCTATTGTCTGAGCCACCAGCTTTATCAACAACAGACACACACGGGGAGGGAGAGAGAGAGAGAGAGAGAGATAGAAAGAGAGAGAGAAAGGAAAGGAATTCATTGAGAGACATGGAGGGGTAGAGAGAAGAAGCAAGGCAATGAACTGAAGATAGAAGACAGGGATCGGTAAAAGGAGAAAGATGGAAAGGGGGAGGTAAAGAAGAAGGAGGGAGGTGGAGAGAGAGAGAGAGAGAGAGAGAGAGATGGGGGTGAAGAGAAGAAACAGGGAGCTGTGAAGGTTTGTGTGGTGAGTGACAGTGATGCATGTGATACAGCAGAAGCCACCGCAGTTGAAACCAAGCCTTCACTTACACATGCCCTGAAGTCATGGAGCAATCCCACTAACTGTCACCTCCTCTGTGCACGCGTGCGTGTGCACGTGTGCGTGCGCATGTGTGCGTGTGTGTGCATGGCCGTGTGTGTGTGTGTGTGCATGTGTGCACGTGTGTGTGTGTGTGTGTGTGCATGGCCGTGAAGGAGTCTACTGTATATAACAGGTGTGATTTTATTGCCATCCTCTCCTGCTGACTGACACCCTGGTTGCTGTCTCGTGTTGCATTTCATCTCCCCCTTTTCGGCTTTTTTCTTCTTCTTTTCATCCCGTTGGAAGGAGATTGAGGGCGTTGGGGAAGAGAGAGAGAAACAGAGAGCGAGACATGAAGTGAGGGACAGGAGATGAGGGGTTGCTTCTCTCCTGGTGGATGGAGGCAGCTTTTGCAGAGCTTTATTTGGCTTTCAGCTCCATCGCTACTGCTCCCGGACACGGAGGTGTGGAGAGAGAGAGAGAGAGACAGAGAGAGAGAGAGAGAGAGAGAGAGAGGAGTTGAGGGAGGAGAGAAGAATTTCGGAGTTGTTATTTTCTCTCCTTTTCTCCACTGATCCAAAGTCAGTCAGCGTGCAGGACTGTAGAGAGGCAGTAGGCTGTGACCAGCCTCCTTTCACTCCTCTCCATCCCCCTCGCACTCATTCTACATCCCTTTTTTTTCTCTCCCCTCTCTGGGGGGGGGGGGGGTGTTACAGGAGTTTGGAGAGGGACTGAGCCGTGTGTAAGTTATCTGCTAGTCAGGCATACTGGGGGGTGGGAAGGCAGGGAAGGGGGGCAGGTGGCAGGAGAGACACCGGAGAGACAAGGCATAGGCACTGGAGAGACTATCAGCCTAACTGAGTACATCACCAACAGAACCAAGTGAAACCCTTCTGAGCTCAGTCAGACAGAGAGAGAGAGAAAGGAAGCCAGCAGTGGTCCCAGCTGTAGCTCTGGCTAAGTTCAAGACTTGTGATAGAGAGATAATGTAGGAACAACAGGAGCGTCCCGGCTGGGACGACTTCCTCTCTGAAGCTCAATCCCCCCCCCCTCTTTCTTTAACTCTCTTTCC
>BROE01000020.1:13330888-13347549 GCA_036571765.1 Plecoglossus altivelis
ATTCCTCAGTGAGTGGAGAGAGTGGGGTTAGCTAAAGTGCAGGATCCCTACCGACACACGCACACGCACACACATACCTGCAGACACACACTTGTGACAGTGTTTCAGAGAGTGTGTCTCACATGCAGCAGGCCTTAAAGCTTCTGGTGGAGAGAAGGAAAGGCCTGTTCACGCTCCTCTGGTCATTAAGGCAATATACCATGTCTGCTGGACAGCCTTTGTGAGAGACCAGCAGGAGACCTCGTTAGTGCACTGTTTCCTCTTTAACAAAGCGTACTAATTACACACACGCAACCAGGCTAGCAGCTGCTGAGGTATGGAGAGCAGGTGAGGTGAGAGATAGAGTTGGAGAGCGGGAGGAGACGATGAGAGCAGAGAGAGATGCAGATCTGTCACGTTCTCCATGTTTCTCCATAAGTCTCCTCTCAGCTCATTTAACCGCCCCTCTCTTTTCCTCCTCCGTTTTCTCCTCCTCCTCTTCCTGCCTCTTCCTCCTCCACCTCTTCCTGCCTCTTCCTCCTCCTCCTCTTCATGATGGGTCAATGAGGTTTGTTCTAGACCGTCCTCTGCCGTCTTCGCTCTCCAGAGCATTTGGACTTACCGCTGTTGTGTGAGCCCTAACTCTACCCTCTACCCCTAGCTCTACCCTCGTGACTCTACACACAGACACGCTCACACAGACACGCTCACACAGACACACTCATGAAGACATGCTCACACTCATGCTCTCACACACATGCTCTCACACCCATGCTCTCACACACACTTATGTTAGAAATAACTCTGGACTTTCGCTGTAGCAGGCCTTCATGTGAGTGGCACACGAACATAGAAATATCCTCGTTTAATCTTTCATTGAAAGGAATATTTTATCATTTCAACATCTATGGAGTTCTACTGAAGTACTATAATTGAAGCAATCACGTTTATGGAAAAGGAGAGTGAGTGAGTGGCGAAGAAGGAGATAGGCGTTTAATCCAGTCATTTTTGAGGCACCAGAGAGCGACTGGTGACAGAACCCCTAACATCAGACACAAAATGGCCGCCGCTCTCTCAGGTCGGCTCCTGCCGAGGAGCTCTCACACATGCAAATGAGGACTAACGAATAATGAGATCTTTAGGAGCTCGATAATTAGATTTTTCTTTTCTCTCAGAGGGGAAGAGGGAGAGAGAGGGTGAGAGAGAGAGGGTGAGGGAGAGAGAGAGAGCGAGAGGGAGAGAGAGAGAGAGAGAGAGAGAGAGAGAAAGAGTTCCCCGCGTCTCTCTTTGTCTGGTACTCTGGAGAACCGTCGGTCCTCCATGACAGACCCCTCCCACTGCCCCCCTTTCGTCCTCACATTTCTCCATCATATTTCACTTCTTTCTCTTCCTTTCTTTTTAGAATGGGGGAGGAGGATCCCAGCTAAGTGAAAAGAAACCTTAGAGATTGTAGAGATTGTTTCTGATTGGCTGTTCAGAGATGGGTCTTTGTCTTTTGCTGTTGGCTATAAAAGATAGTCTCCTTTCACATGTATATTCTGTTTATAAAAATGTATTATATATGTGGTATTTCATCCCAGTTTATATATAAATAATATGTGTGTATGTAGACTATCTATACACACTTACAGACTGACATCTGTGGCTACTGGTTTGACTGTGCGTGTACCATTATGGCACGTGCCTCTTTGGCGAAGGCAATATTTGGAACATAGACAGAGAGAGAGAGAGGATGATAGGGTGAAGCAGTTGGCAGAGAGGGTGGCAGTGAGCAGATTACACAGCATGGTGTGGCATGATCACATGACTTGCCACGCTTGCATTACAATGCACAAATGGACACACACTCACACACACACATAGACTCTGGGTGGGCTCATACACACACTCCACGCCACTACACTTGGCAGAGGCCTTCACTTGGCACACTTAACACACATCCCAACCACTTGGCACACACACACACACATCCTTAGAGTAGTGCACGTGCCGGGCTGGGGACTGTGTGTGTGTAATTGAATAGTGTAGTGTCCTGTTTTCATGTATTATTGAGAAGCTCGTTTAATTAGAAAAAATGAAAAGACTCATTAGAGATATGCTAATTAGCTTCCCTCTTTGCTTCCTCTTAGGGGAGAGGCCTGGCACAACGCTCTGGGAGAGGGAGGGAGGGAGGGAGGGAGGGAGGGAGGCAGGCAGGCAGGCAGGCAGGCAGGCCCATCTTCAGAACAAGATTTTATAAAGATGAGATTAATCTAGAAAAAAACCATGCTCCAGCCTGAGCACATGAATGCCTTGTCTCCTCGGAGCAAGGGCTAGCAGACGAAACCCAAGTAGAAACCAACCGGAAGCAGCCAGGTTGTTCTGAAGCAGGTCACCTGAGAGTTGTCTGTGAAGGTGATGATGGTCCAGCTACTAAAACTCCACTATGAAGAAGCACTTCCATCTTCTGGTTCCTCCTCTCCCTCTTCCTCCCAAAGAACTCCTTTTGTCCACTCAGTGAAAGTGCTTATTTGGCAGTTTCTTTCCTATTTGATTTGTTCTGGATTGTGTGTGTGCATGTGTATGTGTGTTTGGGGGGGGAGTCTTGACAGTGTGTGAAGGGTGTATGAGGAGGGGTGTGTGGGGGGAGAAGGGGTGTAGAGTAGGGGTCAAGGCTGAATGAAGTGAGAGAAGAGAGAGGGAGAAGGGATTGATAGGGGGTGTATAGAAGAGTTTTGGGTCTGGGTAGTGGAGTGTGAAACTCTTATTTTGTGATTTGAAACATGAGTGAAATCAGTAATGAAAGCCGGTCAATAACAGCCCCTTACACTTCCCAATGTAGTACTCCCGAAGTGTGTGTGTGCCCCAAGTTGTGTTGTGCATCTGGAAATGTGTTGTCATTTTATTCTGAAGCACTGGGGCGTTAGATGGAGGGAGGGAGGGAGGGAGGGAAGGAGGGAGGGAGGAGGGGGGGAGGAGGAGGAGGATTTTCCACTTGAACTTGCTGGTCTCTGGCCGTCCTCTCAGAAGGGTTTTTCCATTTGTCTGCCCCCTGTCAGTGAAGTGTGTGTGGTGTGTGTGATTGTGTGCGAGTGTGATTGTGTGCGTGTATACCCTCTGTCAGAGAAGTCCCTTGAAACAGCGCTGGACAAGCCTCAGTACACCGGGAACATACACCACTGACAGACCGGTCCCCCCTCTCCCTCTCTCTCTCTCTCTTTCTCCCGCTCTCTCTCTTTCTCCCGCTCTCTCTCTCTCTCTTTCTCCCGCTCTCTCTCTCTCTCTTTCTCCCGCTCTCTCTCTCTGTCTCTCCCTCCGACCCTTTCTCCGTCCCCTGGCCCCTATGGTCTTCGTCCTCAGCACTGCAGCCATGCTCCCCAGTCCTACTCCTCCTGCCTGCCCTCCAGCCCTTCTCCTCCTGGTAGCCCCCCTAGTCTTATTCCTCCTGCTAGCCCCTCCAGTCCAGGTCCTCCTGCTTGCCCTCCTCCTGCTAGCCCTCCAGTCCTACTCCTCCTGCCAGCCCTCCAGTTCAGCTCCTCCTGCTAGCCCTCCAGTCCAGCTCCTCCTGCTAGCCCTCCAGTCCTAAGGTCAGCCTCTCTGGGCTGGGCTCCACATAAAAAAGTCTTAAAGCCCCCAATTGTATTATGAGTCAGTGTCGTGGGAATGCAGGAAGTACCTGTATCATCAGTGTCAGCTGTCCTCACCTGTCCATGACGAGAGCCCAAGTTAGCCGCTGATGGGTTTCAGCTGAAAGACACACCGTACAAACACTCACCTCAGCCCTCGTCTCCGTCTCCCACACAAATGCCTCAGGTCTGTTTTGAAGCTAGTTGTGCAACATAGTTAGCAGCCCAACCCCACCTGACTCCACTCATCAGTTCCTCCAGAGAGATGAGGCCTTTGGACCTGATCTGCCCCACACCCCTTCCCACTCCTACCCCCCGTCCCAACCCCCGTGGCCCCTCTTGGGCCACCTGTTCCCCTGGCCCCATGTAGAACCTTCCCTCCAAGAGAAGCTTTCTGCCTCGAGGCAGAGCCTCAGGTACCCACCTCGTTCACAACACACAGGCCTTCCCACTGCTCTCTTCTTCTCTCATCCGCAAATCCTCTCTGCTCTGCTGTTTCTCCCTCAGCCCTCTTCCTCAGCTTAATGAGAACAGACAAGCTGTTTACCTGCAGAGAGAGAAGGAGGGAGGGACGGATGGGCCCGCAATGAAAGCATGTGCATAAACAACTGATAACCTAATCAACATGGAGCAGCGTAGTTAACCGCATACCACAAGAAGGAGAGGGGGGGGTGAAGGGGAAGGAGGAGTGGGATCTGGAGCTGATAAGGGGACAGATTATGGAGGAGTAGAGAGATGACAGTGTTAGAGGGAAATAGAAACAGTGGTAAAGTGAGTAGGAAGGAGAGGGGAAAGAAGAGAGAGGAGGAGAAAGAGAGGGAGGGAAAGAGAGAGAGTCCAGTAGTGGCAGGCATCCCTCTCATAGTGAGCTAGATCATTCTAAATGACAGGGATAAACAGCACAGGGGATGGAACACACAGGGGAGAGAGGAGAGGAGACAGAGAGGAGGAGGGGGGGGGAGGAGGAGGAGGAGGAGGGGAAGAAGGCTCTGTCAGTCCCTCTCTTCCTCCTCCTGCCGTCCTCTTGTCATTTTTTCAATTATCCCTCTCTCCTGTGTGTCCCCGTGGACCCCAGGCCAGGACAGATCATTTAGACTGAGAGCCTGTTTACATTCTGATTATAGGGTCCTTTCTATCACATTGCTCTTCACAGCCATGTCACACACACACCCCCACACACGGACATGCATTCGAACAGACGCGCGCGCGTGCACGTACACAGACACACAGACACACACTGTAGATGGACATTTTGGGTGAATAACGGGATCCACTCCCTGGGGGACAGACTGACTGCTGACTGTTTCTCTTTCATTAACTGTGTGCCGAAATGGTCAGTGTCACATTTGATCAAATTTCGCTCTCCTTATTTCTGATAGGGGGATCTCATCTCTCCCCTACATTAAGCTCTTCCCTATTGGTGTGTGTGTGTGTGTGTGTGTGTGTGTGTGTGTGTGTGTGTGTGTGTGTGTGTGTGTGTGTGTGTGGAAGTGTTCTAATTAGCCAGTAATAGGAGTAGGCAGAGAGTTCTCTAGAGAATGCCCCCATCTCCATTCTTACTACTGAAATATGTTCTGTGCATATGTGTGTGTTTGCGCATACAGTATGCTTGTGTTAGTGTGTGTGTGTGTGTGTGTGTGTGTGTGTGTGCGCGTGCGCGTGTGTGCAGATCCTTACTCCTCCAGTTGGCTGGCTAGCAGCAGCAGTAGCCATTGTCCCCAGCAGGTCCTGAGGATGGGGTTTGATGTGAAAAGGAAAAGCTTTGCTCCTCGTTAGAATGAAAAGTCATCAAGGGAGGAGAGGAGAGAGCGTGATGGAGCCTTATTGAAATGCGTGATACATCGCCCTCTTTCTCTCCCTCCAACCCTCTGGGACTCCATGCCTTTTCCTCTCTCCTTCCATCTCTCTCCGGCTCCCTCTCTTCCTTTGTTAATCAGTTAAACTCCCTCTTCAAACAACCTCTCTAATTACTCCTCCACTCTCTGTAAACGGCAGGGCCGTCTCTTGCTCTCCTCCCCCTCTCCTCTCCTCTTCCCTTCCTCTCTTCCTCTCCTCTTCAGCTCCCTCCTCCTCTTCCCCACGTCTCCCCTCCTCCCTCCTCCCAGAGATCCCTCTCTCCGTGCTGCAGCTTGACCCCTGTCAGTTATGGACCCGCCAGCTTTGTGTGTGTGTGTGTGTGTCTGTGGCGGTGTGTGTGGGAGTGTTTGTGTGTGTCTTGCATATTAATGATGGGGGACACTTTTGAGGTGCCTCTTTGTCATCAGGGGCTTGTCTCGCACACACTTATCAAGGGGCTTCAGCAGTGTGCGTGCGTTGTGCGTTTGTGTGTGTGTGTCTGTGTGTGGTGGGTGTGTAACCTAGGCCTCAGACTTTAGGCAGCATTTTATCTCTTCCTCATTGCTCAACCTGGATGCATTCGTTCTGTTTTTTTTCTTTTTTTTTCTTTCTTTCGTTTTACCTTCTGCCCACCCTCCCCTTTCTCCCTCATCCTCCCTCTTCCTCCCTCTTCCTCCATTTTCCTCCCTCTTCCTCCCTCTTCATCCCTCTTCATCCCTCTTCCTGCCTTTCCCTCCCTCATCCTCCCTCTTCATCCCTCATCCTCTCTCTACCTCCCTCTACCTCCCTCTTCCTCCCTTTTCCTCCCTCATCCTCCCTCATCCTCCCTCTTCCTCCCTCTTCCTCCCTCATCCTCCCTCTTCCTCCCTCATCCTCCCTCTTCCTCCCTCTTCCTCCCTCATCCTCCCTCATCCTCTCCAGGGGAGTGTTTCTCAGTCCTGGTCAGGATTGGCGGGCAGGAGACCGAATGTTCTCCCCCCCTGTCTCTCTTCTAGCTGTTCCACCTCGCTCCCAGTAATCTACCACACATCTCCTCCTCTCTCTTTTAAATTAACATGCAACGCTCAAAAAAAAAAGAGAAACGAGAGCAAAAAATTAAATGCATTTAATAAATGTCTGACTTCAAATCGCCCGGCTTTTCACTCGGGCGCCTATTCACAGGCCGGTGAAAGAGGAGAAATCATTCACAAGGGGAGACAAAGCCGTATGAAAATATAATTCTGTATTGTGCGGCGCTTTTGTCCCGGCCCGTCAAACCGCTAATGGCGAACCTTTTGTTTTGTGGCGGTGCTCTCTGCCTGGCGGTGTCGTATGGCGGCTGCAGCACGCGGGCCCTAATCACACCGCTTTGTGATATTAGATTATAGGGGCAATTAATGGCGTCAAACCTTAACAACTCAGCACTCAGCCCTGCCACACACACATAAGCTTGCGTGCGCACACATGCATGTGCAGCTGTTACACATACGTACACACTATCAGTCCTGCCTACACACACGCGCGCCCATTCAGCACTGGCGTCAGAGCGCCTGCCAACACAGAGAAAGGTGCTATAACTCCAGTAATTATTACGCCTGCAACTTAAGAATGTCAATGGCGGTGTGTATAAAATAAAATGTATGAGTTGTCTGTCCCCTATGATACACAGAGTTCTGGCCGCAATGGATATAAAATAAGGAATGAATATATAAGACATGGTTGGTGTCCCAGGCACGGAGGACGACCTGAGTGCTGACGGGTATGGCGTGAGCCCCATCATGGTCGCGCAAGTCATGGTGCGAGGCCAAGATGTGTATGCGCGCTGGTCGGTCAATATAGTGATTGTATCATTTTTTGGTTGCCTCGCACTCTTTGTCTGGAGGTCCGCCAGAACCTACGCCAGGCGGTTGTCGAGTCTCTCGGACCTCCTCTACCTACCAACTCCCCCTCATCCTCGCTCGTCCCCTCACCCCTTCTCCCCACGCCCCCTCCCTATCCCGCAGTTGCTAGTCTACTCCTGGCGAGTCGTGCAGCCGTCTACGAGTTGGGATCTGTTGCATAGTGCTCATCTCTCTCTCTGCTCTCTCTCTCTCTCTCTTCTCCTTCCCTTCTTCACCCTCATCTCATGCCCTCCCTCCTCTATTCCCTTTTCTCTCTCCCCTCTTTCCCTAGACTAATCGCCTCATCCCAACCACCCTTCACTGCCCCTCATGGCATCATATCACACAACCTCTCAATGCCCCCCCCAGAGCACAGCTCCATTCCGTTGAGTCGGCTGATGGCGTGATCGTTCGCATGTTAGACCTGTGTTGGGTTACGGTTGGCTTGTTTGATCGCGATACAACAGCTTACAATAAGGGATTGGACAGGCCCCCGAGCACGCAGGCTGTGACTGATAATGCACGAGAAGAGGGAGAGAGACAGAAGGGGCCATTAGAGTGACAGAATGGCTAGATGAGACAGAGACGGGAGAGGAGAGAACCTACGAGGTAGTAGAGATTAGATGGAGAGATACATTATCGGGAAGAGCATTAGAGGGAACGAGAGGGGAGAGACGGAGAGGGAGAGATACAGAGAGACAGAGAGGGAGATGGAGAGAAGGAGAGACCGTAGGGAGAGAAACGGAGAAGGGACAAGGACAGGATGCGATGAAGATATGCGGGGATGTAGAGAGAGAGGAGAGTGAGGAGACAGAGGAGGCCCTATTGATGGAGAGAGGGGGTGTCCATTGTATGGCAAATGTTGTGTTTAGCTAAAGTCAAATCTCGTCTTTTACAGATTTAATTTACCTTTCGCAATTTTACAATTCCTCTCTCTCTGGCAGAGAGAGGTTGAAGCTGGCAGGCAGAGGCAGAGCAAGGCAGAACGAGGCAGAACGAGGTAGAGCGAGGTTAGTGGAGGAAGCTAAAGAGAGCTGCTGTACAATAGAGAGACGTAGATAGAAAAAGGTGGGGAGATGAAAAGTTGTCTTGCTGGCAAAATAGCACACCAATAATACTTCATAAATAGAAGAGAAAGTCCCCTCTTGGACTGTAAAAGTCATACAGGGTCTTAAAACACTCCATCATTAGGACACTTTGCAGTATAGTATGTGCGTATGTGTGACAGAGGGAGCGTGTGTGCGTGTGTGTTTGTGTGTGTGTATGTGTGCGCGTGTGCAATTTACATGGTTAGTTTATCTCACTATTCAGACGTATGTTTGTAATCAGATTACCATCCCGGCATAACTGCTAGAGCAACGCATCAAACACTTGTGCCAAGGTTGTGTGTGTGTTCAGCTAGTGCAACACACCAGCCTGCCTGCAGCCCCTTCCTGGAGATAACGATCTTATCAGATTGTTTGTTGTTCCTTTTCTCTCTCAAAGAGGTGATTGTGTGGACAGAGAATCAGACAGAATCATTATCATCTGTTTATTGAAGCAGATAAAATGTTAAATTCCCAAGGGAGATTACATATCTAGGTTTCATCTCTTTCTGTGCCAAGTTTTCCACAATGCCAGCCGTGCCGTGCGTGCGTCCATGTGCGTGCCATGCGTTTCATGTCAGCTTAACTTGACCAGGGTTTTGAAGGTGCATTTGGAATACTTACTGAAAGGAAGAGGCAGACTGTGGGTGTGTATTCATCCCTGTTGGTGTGCGTGTCCTTCTCCAGGTACCTGTATCCATGGCGATGATGAGTCCTCAAATGATCACTCCTCAGCAGATGCAGCAGATCCTGTCTCCTCCTCAGCTGCAGGCTCTACTGCAACAGCAACAGGCCCTGATGCTGCAGCAGGTAACACTCCCTCACTCACGCACACACATGCACTCATACACACACACTCATACACACACACACACTCACATGCACACTCTCTCACACACACACTTAAATGGACACTCCACACTCTCACACATACACTCTCTCTCTCACACACACACACACTTAAATGCACACTCTCTCTCACACACACACACACACACTTAACTGCACACTCTCTCACACATGTTCTCTCTCACACACACAGACCCTTAAATGTGCACTCTCTCTCACTCATACACTCTCTCTCACACACACACACTCAAACGTGCACTCTCTCTCACACATACACTCTCTCTCACACACACACTTAAACAAGCACTCTCACACCTACACTCTCTCACACACACACACACACACACACACACACACACAGACACACACACGTGTGTGACCCTGGGCTCAGTCCCAGGCCTGCATGTCTGGATGTGTCTGTTTTAGTAGGTGCTGACAAACACTGGTTGTGATTGTATCCTCTAGCCCCAGTTAGTAGGCGCTCAGAGACCTTTGAAGATAAACACACACACACACACTGCACTAACACACACCAGTTTTAAAAGTGCTTTCCCTCCTCCGTGGATTGCATGCCCAAACATCTATGCCCTGGAGGATTCACTGGTGAGAAATGTTGCTACACACACACACGCACAAAGACACACAAAGACACACAAGCGCAAACACTCAGGCACAAACTTCTGTCCTCAGTTGTTATTGTTTTGTGTGTCTATCCTTTATTTAGCGAGGTGGAACACAGCCTCTTTCTCAGCCGAGACTTGTAAATCTGTTTTGATTGGTTGAGGCGTGTGTTGATGCCCGCCAGGTGAAAGAGGAGTTGCCATGTCGACCTCAGTGAACAAACACTCTGTTTCCAACACGTCTGTCAAACACAGAGCCGCAGAGGCTGGTGCCAAGCTGCCCCTCAACCTTCTCACCTCGCACAGCAAGGGAAATGAGCATGCACACACACTCACACACACACTCACACACACACACGCTGACTCTTACACACCAGCACACACACACTTCTCGTGTGATGTGAGAAGTCAGCTATTAGCAGTATATGCTGGAGATAGTAGAGAAATTGCAGCAAAAGCATTGCTGGAATACAAATGCTAACACACACTCACACGCGCGCACACACACATTTGCACACATGCGTGCAGGGCTAGAACAGACAGTAGATTTAATAAGAAGCCGTAGCTTTAGGCCAGTATAAATTGCAGTGGGAACATCTGACAACATGTATCATAATGGAAATGTGAAATGTGCTGGCTCTCTGGAAATAGACATGCACACGGCAGAGAGGCTCTCCACCAGGCCTTTCTACTCTAACGAGAAGAATTACTTACTGCTCGCACTCACACACTCTCTCACACACACACACAAACACACATACGTTTTACTCTTGCTCTTAAAACCACTGAGTTTAACACAGCTCTCCCACTTAATTAACCACAGTATGCACTCACTCTTAGTCTATGAATTTCTGCAAATCAGGCACTTTTAAACACACACACACACAATTCAGCAATCAGAGACCACATCAGTCATCGGAGCATAAAATTTCACATCCCCATGGAGACTCTTCGTTGTGTGTGTGTGTGTGTGTGTACATGTACCCGTTCATGTATGTGTGTGTGTACATGTACCCGTCCATGTATATGTGTGTCTTTGTGAGTGTACTTTAACCTTTCAATTTCCTCTAACCTTTAATTACGACACAGCTGATGAACTTTTCTTTTCTTCCTGCGTTAGTAAAGTCAAGGTCATGGTAATAGGCTAGAGAGGTGACTGCCTCTCTATCACTCAGCTAATGCAGAGGGCCACTGAATCAAATCATTAAAAGACCTTAATTATCACTTAATTATTTCCACAACTTGTCAGTCTCCAGTCTAGCACGTGTGTGTGTGTGTGCACGCGCGAGTGTGTGTGTGTGTGTGTGTGTTGAGAGGATCTAGTGACGCGGAAAGGAGAGATTAACTCCACCCATGGAGCGATAAAAGAGAGGGAGGACAGATGGAGAAAGGGAGAGAGGGACCAAAGAGAAAGGTTTCACCTCTTTTAAAGGGACAGAAAGATGGCAGGACTGAAGGAAGAAAGGAGAGATAGAGAGAGCAGTTCATAAAATGAAGAATATACGCTCAGTTGGACTGACGTTTATGGATGGTGCATGACCAGCAGGTCCCTTGACAAGTGGACTGACACACACACACTTCCGAGTGTCGGAGGATGGATAGGCAGTGGTGCGTAGTTAGTGGCGAGGCGTTTATAGTTAGGTCAAATGTTTGGAGCGAGTGAGATTGCTCTCCTGGTAAAACCGCCTCACACCAGTGTCTGTGAAATCACTCTCTTGTGAAACAGACCTGCTTTGAAGAAAAATCATACTTGATGCTGCATGACACTATGATTCTCCTCTCTCCACATGGACGCGCACACAAAAACACCAGTTCGCACACACACACACACACACACACACACACACACTCCCTCTCTCTGGTCTTGTGGTCAACAGTTTTCCACCCTGACTAGACGTCCACGCTGAGTTTTCCAGTCTGACTAGACGTCCACTCTGGGAGATTCTTATCTTTACGCAGCTTCCTGTGTAAATGAATGATTAACTATTAAAACAAACAGGCTAGCCTAGCTGCAGTCTGTGGAGGTGGCTGTGTGAGGGTGCGTATGTGTATATGTGTGTGTATATGTGTGTTTGTGTGTGTGCATGTTTGTGTGTGTGTGTGTGTGTGTGTGTGCGCGCGTATGTGTGTGTGTGCATGGGTGTGTGGGTAAAGTACATGCTGCCCTGCTCACCTCAGTGAGAAACGTCTCTGTACATAGGAAAGGAGACGAGGATGAGAGGGTAGACCCTGTCTCTCATGAGATGCACCCCAGAACAGTAAACTCCAGAGCACCTGTCTCCCCCCCCCACCTCCCCACCTCCATTAGACAGTTACCCCGGTAATAACTCAGACAGCCCATAAATAACATGGTGCCGGTCTCTGATCTGTCAGAGCTGCTATGGCAACACCCCTTAGATGCCAGGTCTGGCGTTGAGATTTACAGGCTACAACAATACACTTTTACCCCGAGCTTCCTAGGCCTACACTCGCTCCTCCACGCACACAAACACGCATTACTACACATGCACTCACACACCCCTGCCTACATCTCACCAGGTGTTTCTTCTGAACACTGGAGTAATGTTCAGAAATATGGGTACGTGCATAGCCCCATGAGTCAATCTATCCCCTCAAGGCTAGGAGCACTCCTGTTTGGTCATGCAAAATCATCTCTCTGCCTTTTTACCCCGTGAGAATCTAACCTATAGAATTGTATTTGTGTATGTGAGTGTGTGTGTACATGCTTGAGGACTTGCCAACTTTGTGAGTCCCTGTAAAGGTCTGTCATATATCATTTGAGTGGTCCAAATTGGTACATCTGTACTGTAACTGTTATGTCAGTAAACAACCACAAGCACTGCATATGACAGTGCTGTAGTAAATGCTTTTAAACACGAACATGATCATCGCACATGTCAAGATGCTCACCAGACCACAGGCCAATAGGACCTATACTGTCAGCAGCCTTCGTATGGTCATACTGGTTTGTTCATAAAGCTAGTCTCAACAGACAATGAAGACTGACCTTCACTGTCAGCTGAGGAAGAGACATCAAATGCATGTCAGACTGCATCTCAGTGATAAAAGCCCACAAACACACACACACACACACACAAATACACACACAGGCACACACACAAACACACACACACGCACACACACACACACACACACTGCCCTGATATCATCCTCACTGCTCTTTCTCTCTCTGTTCTGTTGTGTAGAGATGTCCTCCAGCGGGGCATCTCACCCCGTGCTCTCCTTTCATGCCTGTCGTTGTTGTTGTTGTTGATAGGGTGGTGTTTCTCTGTGGCCTGACGTGCTGCTCTCCCTGCAGTTACAGGAGTACTACAAGAAGCAGCAGGAGCAGCTGCACCTCCAGCTCCTCACGCAGCAGCAGCAGCAGCAGGCGGGGAAACAGGCCGCCAAAGAGGTAAGCAGCCTCGCCCGGGCCGGGACCCTCGCACAGACTCTCACCGCTCTCACCCCTCTCACGCATGCTTCCGGGTTAACCCACAGGCTGACTTGGGTTAACACACGTGTAGACAGACAGGTACACTTATACACACGCTTCCGTGGGAACCGATGAGTGTGCACATCAGTACAAGTGCACTTTCCTGAAGCAGCTTTACCTAAGTTGGGGGCCTGGGGGGGGGGGGGGGGGGGGGGGGGGGGGGGGTCCCCTCCCACACACACACACACACACACACACATAATAGGAGTCTGTTTGTCCATCCAGTNTGGGGGGGGTGGTGGGGTGGTGACAAGGGAGGGGGGGAACTAGAACTGGCACTCATCCAACTCGTGTTTCCTCTGAAACACCCCCCGCTGCCCTCAGCACACACACACACACACGCACACAAAGACACACACCTTTTCATGTAAACCACTGTTGTTCGGAGACGCCCACATCAAAACAAGACGTGGGAATATCCAAAAGTATAGACATATACAAAGGAATATGGATTTTTATTTTGCCAGTCATATACCATGCCCATCCATGTGTGAGTGAGCGTGTGTGTTCTCTATCCTGCCTAAGTATTCAATTCCATGGCTTCCTTGTTAAGCCCCAGGTAAAATCCCCATGTAGGAGGAGCCCAGCACTCTTTTAATTGTCAATTAACCCCGCGAGCGCTGCGAGCCAGGAACTCACACAGGCGTCTCTGCCTCGAACCACAGCTATGGTGGGATAACAGAGGATCAAGTAGGATCACAGCATCGCACAACAAAGAGGATCCTGATCAATCAAGCAAGATTACTGTCATAACCTGTGTGAGTGTGTTTGTTTGTGTGTGTGCACTTGGGCGTGCGCGCGCGCATGTTTGTCTCCAGAGAGGGTTAGGAGTATCAGTAAAGCACGCTAGGTGAGCATTTAGAAATCTATGCAGCACTCACACGCAGACACACACGGATTCACGCACGCAGGAGCAGGTAGGATACACAGACAGTCTGCAGACGAAAGCCGAGGACCTCCCGAGACCTGAGCGAGAAACGCATGAAGAGTCTCAGCCTAGAGTTCTCCCCCTCCTCCCCCTCCTCCCCGTTCTCCTCTCGCCCCCCTTCCCCAGAGCCCTCCTCCCCCACCCTCTCCGACAGCGCTCAGATAACTGGACCGTGACCAAAGCAAACCAGTTGTGGTTGACTTGCATGTTGGAAGTGTGTCTGATTCCTGTACACCCTCCCTTTCTCTGCTCCTGTCCCAGTTTTTTTTTTCTTTTCTAGGTTTGTTGTCCTGTAACAACTAGACAAGTGCAAACACTGGTCACATTCTGCAGACACACACGCGCACGCACAGTCTCAGGGGAGAGAGAATGGGTTGATGTGTGATGGTTGACTGCACGCCCGCAGTGTTGAGGGGAACGGGCCTCCCCAGGGGTGTGTGGAGCTGGAACTCCTGCCGCTCTCCTCAGCAGGCTGGCTCCCAGGCACAGGCACACTCTCTGAGGGGTCAGAACAGACCCCTCCACACACAACCAGGAGAGGATCCAACCCAGATCCACACTGAAGCCCACAAGCATCGCATTCACCTCCCCTTCTCTCATGAGCCTCGCTATATGGAGGTGGAGGCACCTGCCCAGCTGTGCGCCCCAGTAGTCGTCCCTCCTACTGGAGAGAGTGTGACCTGCAGGGGGGGGGGGGGGGTGCTTGGTGGCTGTTAGAGGGGCTGGTGTCCTCAGATCCATGTTTCAAGCTCAACTAGTATGTCTGGCTCCTTTCTGTCACCTCTGAGCAGGTAGCAGGACTCCCTAGTCCGTCACAGAGGAATGGGTCACCCAGATAAAGTGCAGCAGGTAGGAAGAATGATCTGCAGATTGGCCCTGGTCTCCACTTGGTCCTTGGTGAGAGTTTGCACGGAGAAAGCTTCACTCCTCCAATGGACTTAAGGAAAGTCAGAAAGAGAGAGAGAGAGGAAGAGAGGCGGGAAAACAAAATGGCCTCTGGATGACTGGGACGTTCTGCCCTCCTCCCTCCCGTTTTCCCATTGCTCTTTTTCTCTGTGTGGATCATGGGACAAATAGAGTGTGTGTACTGTTCGTGTGTGTATAGGAAGCACAGAGAGTTAGCGTATAGTACTGCATGTGTGTGTGGATTAGTGGAAGTATTTGTGTGGTTGTGTGCCGTATCTGGGAGTCAGAAGTCAGCTTAATGAAGTGACTCTGTCTGTCAGAGTAGACGTTTGGGACGTGTGTGTGAGAGTATATGTGTGTGTGTGTGTGTGTGTGCGCGCGCGCAAGTGTGTGTGTGACTGGCAGGCTCAGACAGTGTGTGATGTGCTCATAAATCACATTGACAGCCTGTTACTGCGCTAGCTTTGGTCACTCAGCCGCAGCTAATGTAAACAGAACACACACACACACACATTGTGTTAAAGAACCAACACTGCATCTCAGGAGAGGGCAGGGAGACACTGGGAGAGGCAGAGATGAAACGGACATGGAGGAGGAGGGAGGAAGACAGCGCCGCAGAGAGAGAGAGACTGACTGAGAGAAGCGGAGGGACAGAGAATTTAGAAGGCTGTTCCAGACAGCTCTTGATGAAGGTCTCCAGTAAGCTGTGTGCTGTAGTCTGGATGGCCTAGGCACAGCAGGACTGGGAGAAGTGGCAGAACTGCTGGAAGCTGCCTATTGTTCCTCTACTCTGCTCTGACCACACAAAAAAGCCTGTTGTGCTGACACAGCGCCTGCCTTCCCCCCCTCCTCCCCCCTTCACCCTCATCCCCCCAGACACCCAGTCTGGCAGGAAGTGACCCAGCTGCCCTTCCTGTGAGTTCCTCCTGTACATTCAAAGAGTTGCTGGCTGCCGCTCCTTCTCTCTCTCTCACACACACACACACACACACACACACACACACACACACACACACACACACCCCACCCCCTCCCAAACACACACATACATACACACACACGTCCGCCTCTGTTCTTCAGATGTTTTTATTTATTTTTCCTCTCTCAGTTATCTGTTAAAAGATAAGCTCCAGCCCTCAAGGGGACATCAAACAGTGCAACACAGGCCAGGGCTGTCTCCGACTGGGAGAGCAGGAAGGGGGACATTTATCACTGTGACACGCACTGACATTATCGCCACGCGCCATGTAGTCTCTACCACTCTCCTTTAACCTCCCTCCCTCCTCCCATCCACCCCTCCCCCCCTTCATCCATCTCTCCCTCCACCCACCCCACACTCTCATCCATCCATCCCTCCCTCCATCCTTCTTTCCATATCCATGGCTCCTAACTCCACGTCCGTTAACAAAGTTGTGGTCGTGGGTCTTCTTTCTGCTCCAGTCAAATTGATGACCAGACCAGGCGCAAGTCAAACGTTCTAATCGTCTACTGTGTAAAT
>BROE01000020.1:13347570-13487614 GCA_036571765.1 Plecoglossus altivelis
ACACACACACACACACACACACACACACACACACACACCACCCCCTCCCAAACACACACACACATACACACACACCCCACCCCCTCCCAAACACACACACACACATACACACACACACACACACCCCACCCCCTCCCAAACACACACATACATACACACACACGTCCGCCTCTGTTCTTCAGATGTTTTTATTTATTTTTCCTCTCTCAGTTATCTGTTAAAAGATAAGCTCCAGCCCTCAAGGGGACATCAAACAGTGCAACACAGGCCAGGGCTGTCTCCGACTGGGAGAGCAGGAAGGGGGACATTTATCACTGTGACACGCACTGACATTATCGCCACGCGCCATGTAGTCTCTACCACTCTCCTTTAACCTCCCTCCCTCCTCCCATCCACCCCTCCCCCCCTTCATCCATCTCTCCCTCCACCCACCCCACACTCTCATCCATCCATCCCTCCCTCCATCCTTCTTTCCATATCCATGGCTCCTAACTCCACGTCCGTTAACAAAGTTGTGGTCGTGGGTCTTCTTTCTGCTCCAGTCAAATTGATGACCAGACCAGGCGCAAGTCAAACGTTCTAATCGTCTACTGTGTAAATGTACAAAAAAAAACACACACAAAAAACGGATTGTGATTGGCCGTCTCCCCCCCCCCCCCCCCCCCCCCCCGCCGCCCCCTCCTCTGTCCCTGCAGCAGCAGCTAGGCAGCAAACAGCTGGCTTTCCAGCAGCAGCTGATCCAGATGCAGCAGCTTCAGCAGCAACACATCCTCAACCTGCAGAGACAAGGCCTGGTCTCCATACAGCCCTCTGCCCCCATGCAGTCTCTGCAGCAAGGTAAGCACGCACACGCGCACGCTCGTGCCCATAAAAACCTGCACAAACACACACAGGTGCCCATAAAAACACGCACACACACATCCACACACACATCCACACACACATCCACACACACATCCACACGCACACACACACAGATGTTCTTTCCTTGGCTCTCCCCTGTCTTGACCTCTCCAGTCTGTTAGCATTTTAGCGCTAATAATGACAGCAGTTAGAAGCTGCTGCTGCACTCCGCCCAAATCAGCATGGAGCGATCATCTTAATCTTTGTCTGCACACACACACACACACAAACACCCACACACACAACTCTGCTCCCTGCTCCCTCTGCCACATGTGAAGCCTGTTAAGTTAATCAGTCTATAAAAGATGAAAGGCATACTGATTGGTGGGTTTGTGGAAGGCACTCATTTGGATAATAGGTAAAGTATGCCATTAAAATCCTTGCTGGGATGGTGGTGTGTGTCCATTTTTGTATGTTTATGTGTGTGTATAGTGTTTGAGATTACCCAGACGCATGGAGACTCCATCCTTGTTTTATTTCTCTCCTCTGTGTGTGTTTGTGTGTGTGGGTGTGTGTGTATGTTTGTGCATGTGTGTGCGTGCGTGTGTGAAACCTCTCGTCATCCAATCATTTTGTCATAGGGATTTCAACCAATGAATGTTGACTGTTGACCGGCCCGCCCTGTGCCTGTGTGTGTGTGTGTGTGTGTGTGTGTGCGTGCGTGCGCGCACGCGCGTGTGTGTGTGTGTGTGCACGCCACCCTCTATAACCAAACCCAGCTTCAGTGTCTGCACTCACACACACAGACAAACACACACAGCGCTTTAGGGGCTCCAAAGTGGCCGTAACATTACTAAAGCCCTGACTGGGAAGAACAAACACAGAGTGGGATTGAGTTTCCTTCCCCGCCTCCCTACCCACAAACTCTCTCTCTGTCTTTTTCTCTCTTTTGCTCCTTCTCTCTCTGTCTCCCTGTCCCCCCCTCACTCTTTCCCTCTCTTGTTCTATCCCCGTCTCTCTCTCTTGTTCTATCCCTGTCTCTCTTTCTCCCTTCCTCCCTTTCACCACACATCCATGCCTGGCATTTAATGTGCTCTCTTGATCCTGAGCTTAGACCTGCCAAACCCTGCAGACCCGCCCTCATTTCAGAAGCACCTCCCCCTTTCTTTGGACTCTGGTCAATCATTATCCATCATTTTTCACCAGGAACACATCTACTGATAAAAAGGAGAGAGAGGGGGGGATACACAGCCTCTGGAACTATTTAGGACAGAACAGTGTAATTTTTCAGACAGCTGTAAACCCTTGCACACACCCCTTGCCCCATTTCTCTTTATTTGACTTTCTCTCTATCGCTTTCTCTCTCTCACTCTCGCTTTCACTCTCACTCTCTCACTCTCTCACTAGCTCTCTCTCTCTCAGACACACACACACTCTCTTTCTGTATCAGAGTGGAATTTCCCTGCAGTGTGAAAGAGAGCTGGCCCATTGTGAAGGCTCAGCCAGGCGTGAGCAAGAGCATTCCTCTGGCCAGCCATGCCACACACACACACACACTCACGCACACACACACACACACACACGCTCACACACATCCACGCGCGCACACTTCGCTCTGCTGCCCCGCCTCAAAGGGCTGGTCCGTCCGGTGGCTGGGTAGGGTGCTGCTTGTACCTCCTCTGGGGGTTTGTTAGTGCCATCAGAGGGTCCTAGGATGTGCTGTGTGTGTGTGTGTGTTAAAGAGAGAGAGTGTGAGAGACAGATAGTGACAGAGAGCGAGAGAGAGAGAGAGAGCGAGAGAGAGAGAGAGAGCGAGAGAGAGAGAGAGAGAGAGAGATCAGACAGACAGATTAGGACCAGTACAGATAACAAGAGGGAGAACAATAGGGCTGCCTCCTCTCACTCTTCCAGCTCCTCTGCTCTCAGTCACTCTCCACATACAGGCTATATAGATCATGCTAGTTCATACAGACATACGGGCCTGCTGTGTATAACACAGGCCTAGGTAAGTCATCTAGACCCATGCAATTTACACAGGCCTAGGTCATTTATAAAATCTAAGTAGTTCATATAGGTCGAGGCAGTTTATACAGTGGTGGTAAATAGAGATCCAAGTAGTTCATTCAGGCCTCTGTAGTTTATACAGACGAAGGTAGTTTATATAAATGGGGGTTAGACAGGCTGAATACACTGCAGTACATATGAGCTGGGGAGTTTGTGTCCAAAGATTCAGTATGTGTATGTTGGGTATTAGAAGAGAACACACACACACACACTCCAACCTCAAACAGTTTACACTTTCACCCTCACTGGGTGTGTGCATGGATTGGTATGGTTGGTGCTGTAATCTGACACACACACACACACACACACACACACACACACACACACACACACACAGACACACCATTCCACCATAGTGAGGGGCTTTGTTTTGGCGGCCCTGAAAAGAATGTAGACAAAGCAGACATAATATTTGGATTGCTGTTAGGTCTGTACTGTGTGTGAATAAGTGAATGTGTGTGTGTGTGCATGTCTGATATTTGCCATTTGAGGGAGAGAAACAGACTGTGGCTTTTAGGAACAGCTTGGACCAGATGCAGAGGGCTTGGGGGTCATGTGTACCCTTCTTGTCTCCCACCGAAACATGAGCAGATAGTGCCTCTTTCTCACTTTCTCACTTTCACACACACACACACACACACATACACATACATACACACAAACACACACACACACACACACACATACACATACATACATACACACGCAGACACACACACAAACCCCCAAACTAGGGACATGGTCAGTGACTCAAGCTGCAGCTGTAGTGTGAGACAGCAATAATTAGTGACCTGGGAGGCTGGGGAATGGTGGAGGATGAGCCCAGATGTAGACAGATAACAAAAACATGCAGAAATTAGCCTCTAGCGTCCTCCACTGTCCCCTACGCTCTCTTTTATTAGAAAACTGTCCCCAGGGCTTGACCACTACAATATGTGTGTGTGTGTGTATGTGTGTGGATTCACACAGCTGTGAAGTGGTATTCATTCCTGGATGCAAAAATGAATGTGGACTATCTGGCAGCGTGTGGTGATTGGTTGTGTCCTCCCTTCATCCTCCTCCTCCTCCTCTTCCCCCTCCAGCCATGTGTCCAGCGGACCTGCAGCAGCTGTGGAAGGACGTGGCCGGGGTGCAGAACGCAGAGGAGACCATGAAGCAGGCAGAGGGGCTGGACCTCAGCACCAACAGCTCCAACTCTACCTCAGCCTTCCCCAAAGCCGTGGCCCAGATCCCCATGCATAGCCTGCCGAACGGACAGAGCCACACCCCAAAGAGAGACAGGTGCGCTTGCCCGCTCGCTCGCTCGCTCCCTCACACAGCAGACGCTCTCACCTATCCTGCTCGCGGTCCGCACACTGCACCTTCCTCTGAACAGTCATAGAAACAGGATAAGCCCAATCCATCGTGGGTTGTATTTGGAGGGGCGGAGGGCCATGCTACCGTCTATGCACACCCTGCTGTACGCATGCTGACATCCAGCTGACAGGCCCCCCTCACCTCTCCACCTCGGCGCTCGTAGACACAGTTCTAGTGTGTGACAGAGATGCCTCCTGTGTGTGTGAGTGCGTCTGGCCTCTGGATGCCCTGTGCACACACAACCTCACCCTGGTTCACACACTCTGCCCATGTACTCTGCTTGTGTTAGCTCTCGCACCTAGCCTCACACACACTGTGTGCATGGACGTGTGTGTGTTTGCATGGGGTACGCGTGTGCATGTGGGAGGGTGGTGTGTGTATGCGTGTGATACTCAGGTGTAAATGTCTCTTAGCTCATTTGATATGAGGTGTGTGCAGATGTTGTGAGGAGAGAAGCGAAACTGATAGTAGACTCTCAGGCTGGTGTCACTATGACAGGAGAGTGTCTGGAGAGAGTGTGAGGCAGAGGAGGAGGATGATGAGAGAGGGAGGACCGAGAGAGGGAGGGGGGGAGAAAGAGAAGGAGGCTCAGCAAAGACTGATGAAGGCAGAAGGAGGTAAAGTGATGGGCGGCACAGGGCACGAGTGTAGGAATGTAACGGAGAACACTGCCCCACAGCAGGTATCCAGCTGAGTGTGCATGTTAAGCGTTTCTGTGTCTGCCCATGTGGTCCTCATGGGCTGTTTCCATCTTTAAGAGCCAGACTGTTTGAGTGGATCTCCTCCTTCACCAAACCAGACAGTGGAGATGACCACATATCCCCCTACTCCAAAGGCAGCCACCTACCCAGCAGCCAGTGAGTAACGGACGCATGCACGCACACTGACACACAAAGGCAGCTGTCTTGGCTCTTAGCTCAAAGGCCGCGTTTCTGGCTGAGCCGTGTTAGCGCAATGCTAACATGCTAGTAGGGAGGCATGTAGGGGTTAGTAGATCGGGCTATAGCCTAGCCTGCTACGCTACGCTAATGCATGGCTGATGTTGAAGAGGAGAATGGTTGCCAATAGTTTGTAATGTCTGCAGTGTGAGCTGCTTCTGAACTGAGGGGAGTCAACCACAGCCAATTCAAACGCATACACACACACGCGTGCGCACACACACACACACACATGCACACACACACACATACACACACACAGCTCTTCTCCAGCCAGCACATCTGACCAGGAAGACAGAAAGAAGGGAAGGAGGAGAAGGGATGAGCCCATCTGCCAGAGACATGGTTTTTGTTAGGAGGCCTTCTGATGTTGATTTGGGAGAAGGCCCATTCCCCACCATGCAAGCACACACACGCAGACACACACATACACACCCACATGCAGACAGACACACACAAGGATAGTACACTGAGACTCTAATACACAGACACACACACACATGCACACGCACAGACACTCAAATACACTTATGTAAATAAATGGGGAGACGTCAGTCTCCGGCTCCAGGCCAGGCCTGAACCACATCTGCAGCTACTGGGCCTGTCACCACACACAAACACACACACACACACACATATATACACACACAGTGGGAGAGAAAGAGAGAACCCACTCTGGACACCGACCAAACCCGGAGAAGCCTACTAGAATTTAAGACCTCAGATCCCTTTCTCTCTCCCTCTCTCTACCACACTGTTACTGTCTCTCTCTCTCACCCACACACATACTCACACACACAAGAGTTGTCTTACCACAAAAGAACAACCAACACACAACGGCGTCCGTCTCCAATCAGTCATGGCTGGTTGGTTCACTGCCTAATCTATGTCAACTCCTGAAACAGTAGAACACACACACATGCGGACACACACCAGCTCCTAAGTGAGGGTTCAGCAGAATGGGAGCCTGAGAGGAAGCAGATGGGGCAGCGTGTGAGAGGCAGGGCTGCTGCTCTCCTCTTGCTCTCCTCCTGCTCCTCTCCTGTCCTCCTCCTGCTCTCCTCCTGCTCTCCTCCTGTCCTCCTCCTGCTCTTCTCCTGTCCTCCTGTTCTCCTCCTGTCCTCCTCCTGTTCTCCTCCTACTCTCCTGTTCTCCTCCTGTCCTCCTCCTGTTCTCTTCCTGTTCTCCTCCTTTTCTCCTTCTGTTCTCATCCTGTTCTCCTGCTCTCCTCCCGTTCTCCTCCTGTCCTCCTGTCCTCCTGTCCTCCTCCTGCTCTTCTCCTGTCCTCCTGTCCTCCTCCTGCTCTTCTCCTCTTCTCCTGCTCTCCTCCTGTTCTCCTCCTGTTCTCCCGCTCTCCTCCTGTTCTCCTCCTTTTCTCCCGCTCTCCTCCTGTTCTCCTCCTGTTCTCCCGCTCTCCTCCTGTTCTCCTCCTGTTCTCCCGCTCTCCTCCTGTTCTCCTCCTGTTCTCCTGCTTTCCATTCTGCTGCTCAGGTCTACCAGGATGGGCCTCACCAGCATCTCTCTATCTCAGTCTCAGTCTCAGTCTCTCTATCTCCCCTCTCTCTCCCCCCCTCTCTCTCTCTCTCTCTTGAAGGGTGCCTTGTGCACAGTGGATGGGGAGGGGAGTTTCGAATTCAAGTTGTAACTAAGGAGTTCTGTCTTGCGTAGTTTGTTAGGTTTGTTTTGGAAAAGTGAAATTGTCAGTGAAATGGGTGCGTTTGGATAAGGAACGTCTGATGTGGTGAAACTTCTTGGTTAGCTGGCAGTTCTAACTACCCAATAAAGGCATCTTTAAAAGTCTCTCTCTCTCCTGTCTCCTGCTCCTCTCACTCGCTTTCTCTCACTGTCTCTCTCTCACTGTCTCTCTCCCCCTTTTTCTCTTTCTCTGTCTCTCTTCCTGCAGTCACGAGGAACATGCTGGCTCCCATCCTCTCTATGGCCATGGAGAGTGCAAGTGGCCAGGCTGTGAGGCTCTGTGTGAGGACATGGGGCAGTTCATCAAGTAAGTCAACAGTTTACGTTAGCTTGAACGCTAACTTCCCTGACACATGTGTGTGCATTGCGCTAAGCAGGCTCTCCTGCATGTATGTGAATGTAAATGTATGTAAATGCAATTCCACAAAAAGGATTAGCCCAACAGCTCGCAATAGTATCACAGCTGCTAAGGCCTTAACAACATGTCAGTCAGTCATTTGACTGCGAAAGTGATCTGTCACTCATATAGAATAGAGCAAGACAGAACCGCCTGAATAATTAATCTGTTGCTTTGTGTTACATCAGATTGACTTGGTAACACATGTACATACACACACCCATGCTGTCTCACAAACACACCGTACCACTGTTGGTCATTTGTCACTATATGCTTCTTCTCCATCATTCTCAAGTCTTCTTCCATCCCTCCACCATTCCTCAGTTCTATGTTGTTGGTTGTGAAGAGTTCTGTTCCAAACCTTAATGAAACCACATCAAAATGAGAGCAAGTGTTCACGTTGCACAAACCAAAAGGACAGGTCAAGTCACCTCTACTGGCTCAGCGTGAGTCTGTGTGTGTGTGTGTGTGTGTGTGCGTGCGCGTGTGTGTACCTGTCTATAACCTCACTCTCCTGTCACTCGTTGATTTGTGTTTTACTCCCAGAGTTCTTTGCTCTGGAGGGTCAAGCAAATTGTTTCCACGCTTCGTTAGCGGTTTACTTAATTAGCTCATCTACAATCAGAGCTCTTTGTTTCCACCGCAATAGCAGAGACATCAAACAAACCTCCCCCTCTCTCCACTCCTCTCCCCTCGCTTGCCTCCTCTCTTCTCTCTGCTTTCCTTTATCTCCCTTTCTTGTCTGTTTGCCAGTTTGGAGTCTGTGGGGACAGTGTGTGGAGTGTGTTTGAGGGGAATGAGTTTGTGTGTGTGAGAGTGTGAGTTGGGGCTTAACCATGCATCCGTGTTAAGGAAATTCATTGTCTTGACTATTTCCACCGTACCGTGCACGCAATCACACATAAACCAAAATTGTCAATAGGTCTGTTCTTATTGTCTAGTCCAAGCAGATAGACTGGTCCCTACTTTTGACTTCAGTTCAGTGGGTCGCTGCCAGTAGAAACACACCGTCTGAACTCCTCTTCTTGTATCCAGCATGACTTCTCCTCTCCTCAGTTTTAGCCTCAGTCCCAGCCTCAAGCCTCCAGGGTGCTCGAATCCACCGGGACCTCAGGATGGCCTACATAAGGCCAGCCCTGATCGGCTAATTACAGCAACATTTTGGACTTGCACCAGGGGAAAATATATTCATATTCCAATGTAAAACATGTGAAGACAGCCACGCGCACACGCACACACGCACACACTGATTGAGAGTGTTGTGAGGGTGATGGCAGCGGACAGTCAGATCAAAGCTTGAGGCAGGCTGGGAAAGTTTGGAGAGAAAAGCTGTTGTTTGGTGTCTCATTTCACATAGCTCCAGGGCAGATGGAGGGGGAGAGAGAGAAGAGAGGGAGGGAGCGAGGGATGAAAAAAGGAATCAGTGACAGATAATGCCGTCAGTCCGACAGTGTGCTTCCCCGCAGTCAGCCTTAGTCATCACCAGGGAGACACTCCTCTGGTTCGAGCTTTCTTCTCTTGAGCTGTGATCTCTCGCTCTCTCCTCCCCGCTCCTTTCTCCTGCCCCCAACCCCCACCCCACTCTCTCTCCGTGTCTCTCTCTCCTTCTGTCTCTCTTCATTTCTCTCATTCTGGTGGAGTACTTTGGCTGTGGTTGTGTGTGTGTAATGTGGCCTCCAGTCTGGTGTGTGAGGACTGAGAGGAGTAAACAGAGACTCATTGTCGGGATGCACGAAAAAAAGAGAAGCCTGCTACTGTTTATGACCCAGCCACAGCGAGGAGGGAAAAAGTGAGAAAGAGTGTGAGTTAGAGAGGCATTTCAGGGAGTAGAGGAGAGCGTGAAGGAGTCAGGGAATGGAGGGGAGTGAGAGAGTAAAGGAGAGGGAGAGTAAAGGAGAGAGAGAGTGTGGGGGAGGATTAAGGGAAGAAGTTGTGAAGAGTGGAGTGAGAGAGGAGTGAGCTCATGTTTATGTTATTATTATCCTGCACTTGTGTTGAGTCGTCTATCTGACTGGATTAGCCATGCCATGACATCACTGTTATTGTTTCATTTCTCCTCCTCATCTGATATTGCCCAACTCCCTGCTGTCTTAAAGCTATACACACACAATCAAGCACATAGACATACAAAGTTGTTGACTTAAAGGGCTGTATCCAAAGAAACAAGCTAGCACCCTAGAAGTTCACGGATGAGAGTTTAACATTTAACACACGCGCGCACACATGCACACAGGGCAGTGTAAGGAAAGCCGCAAATAACTCCATCGATGACACAAGGCAGGGAGGAAAGGAGGGAGGGAAGGAGGGAGGGAGGGAAGTGTTAATGAGGGCTGGTGAGGTCGGGGGGCGGGAGCAGCGGGGGGCAGCAGGGGCACAGGCCGGGCGCGCGGCGGGGGGGCGGAAGGGGGCAGGGGTTCTCTGGGAAAGATCAGAAGGTCTAGCGTCCTCCCACAGCATAGGAAATAAACAGCGCCACCATTTAGACTTATCAAACACACACACACACGCACTCTCTGTCTTTCAAGAAGCGAGCATGAGATTAGACATTCTCTCCCTGCGTGCTTTTCTGATAACACATGAGCTCATATCCAGGTGCTTCGCTCACAGGTCGTGGCCTTAAGAGCAGAACACTGAAACATAAACATTCACACACACAGCTGCTCGAATTTCTGCAAAGAACACGCTTAGCTTGCCTGTATCCTCCTAACAGACAGGACAGTCCACCCTCACTTGTTACATTGTCCAGGACATCAACGTGGTGGAGGTTGAAGTGTGGTAGTTTCTATTTGTGTCCATGAAAAGACGATCTTGTTAAGTTGCCAGAATACTGGAAAAATAAACAGCAAACCCTCTGTCTCTCCTTCCCTCCCTCTCATCTCACTCTGCCTCTGTTTCTCTCTCCCTTCCTCCCTCTCATCTCACTCTGCCTCTGTTTCTCTCTCCCTTCCTCCCTCTCATCTCGCTCTGCCTCTATTTCTCTCTCCCTTCCTCCCTCTCATCTTGCTCTGCCTCTGTTTCTCTCTCCCTTCCTCCCTCTCATCTTGCTCTGCCTCTGTTTCTCTCCACCTTCCCTCCTTCTCATCTTGCTCTGCCTCTGTTTCTCTCTCCCTTCCTCCCTCTCATCTCGCTTTACCTCTGTTTTTCTCTCTCACTCTTCCTCCCTCTCATCTCTCTCTGTCGTCTGTTGAACTGTTGTGTGATGGATATCTGTGTCTCCTCTCTGTCCCAGGCACCTGAACAATGAGCATGCTCTGGATGACCGCAGCACTGCCCAGTGCAGGGTCCAAATGCAGGTGGTCCAACAGCTGGAGATACAGGTGGGTTTATCACACACACACACACATACTCACACACACATACTCACACTGTCACTCTCGCACACTCTCTAACTTGTCTGAGGCAGGGCACAGTTTATAGAAAGCACTGGAGCTTGTAATTTGAAAGGAGCGGTTTGGAAAGAAGCTGCCATCACCACCCCAATTATACAAGTTCTGTACTGACGAAGGAGGAGAGGAACTGGAGGAGAGATGGGGGTGGAGGAGAGGAACTGGAGGAGAGATGGGGAGGATGAGAGGAACTGGAGGAGAGATGAGGAGGAGGAGAGGAACTGGAGGAGAGATGAGGGAGGAGGAGAGGAACTAGAGGAGAGATGGGAGGAGGAGAGGAACTGGAGGAGAGATGAGGAGGAGGAGAGGAACTGGAGGAGAGATGGAGAGGATGAGAGGAACTGGAGGAGAGATGAGGGAGGAATTGTGGAGGAAGAGGAAGGTCCTGCCTCTAATGCGAGGGACCAGTGTACAACTTCCTAAAGAAATCCTCCCCTTACATACACTCACATACTGCACTCACACACTCCACACACACACTACATCCCCCCTCCCCCTTTACCAAGCAGCCAAGCCAAACACGCCGTGTGTTGTGGGGGGATTGTCCAGTGCTGTTCCCATGGTAAACAACATTTAGTCTGGTCCCTGAAGGCCTGCTGGGGAACACAAAGTGACAGAGAGGCAGCCCGTGTCACATCCCATCAGGACTTAGCTGTCACTTCCTGCTTCCCCTGCCATGTCACCTCAGCTGGGCACAGACATGGGCAGCAGCCCACCACCCGAGCCCCCTGGTCTACCACCTACTGTATACATGCTCACTCACACTCCCAAATAGGGCTGGCCTCAATCTGCAAGCCTACTGTATCAGCTCCCCTTTCTCTCTTTCTCTCTATCTCTCTCTCTCTGTCTCACACACACACACACACACACACACACCGTTTTGTACTCTAGCCCCTGGCTCCAGTGAGTCGGCTGGCTGACTGAGCTGTCTCTCTCAGTGGAGAAGAATTGTTTCCACAGGCTACACACACCGTAAACACACGCGCGCTTTCATACACAAATACACAAACAAGCTCCCATACTTTCAGGATGCAACGCTTCCACAGGCTACAGCACAGCGGCTCCCGTTAAATGGCAGTTAGCAATGTCAAACAGGGACAAGTGTGTCTGCAGGGCACTGTGTGTGTGACAGAGAGACAGGGAGTGTGTGAGGAATCATTAGGTGTTGGGGTGGGTTACTCCCTGCCTGGGGTGTTTGCCATTGTGAGACAGTATGAGCACACATAAACACACACACACACATTCAGCTTGTGACTGAGGGGATGCCAGTTCACATACACACCCACCTGCTTGTTCACACCAATCTGGAAATAGAAGCTTTCTGTGGTGCTGCTGTGATGTGTTCCTGACAGGCCTCTAACAGTGATGCAGTGTGACTAGTTTTGGACGTAAGGGAGAGACATGAGTGATAGACGAGGACAGACTGCAGGACAGAGTCCACAGTTATATATCAGGAGAGACTGTCGGAGAGAGACCGCGGTGACAGATCAGGAGAGACTGTAGGAGAGAGACCACAGTTATATACCAGGAGAGACTGTCGGAGAGAGCCACAGTGACAGACCAGGAGAGACTGTAGGAAAGAGACCACAGTTATATACCGGGAGAGACTGTCGGAGAGAGCCACAGTGACAGACCAGGAGAGACTTTAGGAGAGAGACCACAGTTATATACCAGGAGAGACTGTCGGAGAGAGCCACAGTGACAGACCAGGAGAGACTGTAGGAGAGAGACCACAGTCATATACCAGGAGAGACTGTCGGAGAGAGCCACAGTGACAGACCAGGAGAGACTTTAGGAGAGACCATAGCGACAGACCAGGAGTCACAGTGGAAGAGAGACCACAGTGATAGACCAGGAGTGACTAGAAAGTACTCTCCTTGCCATACTTTCATGTACCGCTCCACCTGTTTAAGTAATGATGCCTTGGGTTTTCCATTCCATGTTGTAATGATATCTAGGGAGAGTAATTAAAACACCTGTGTTTGTCTGTGTCCCAGCTGGCAAAGGAGAGCGAGCGGCTGCAGGCTATGATGACCCACCTGCACATGCGCCCTTCAGAGCCAAAGCCTTTCAACCAACCTGTGAGTACACACACACACACACACACTCACACATACACACACTCACACAAACATACTCTCTCTCTCTTCTCTGCTAAGTCTACTGAAGCGTAATCATGAGCAAGGCATTACATTTTTGCATTGGCGTTCATGTGCTCCTCCAGTCTCACTGGGTGTGTGCGCCCTCTATTGACCAGTGGAGAAAGTACCTCCCCCCCACCCACACACACACATACACACACACAAACGCACGCACTGCTTTCTCTGAACACAGCCCTGCTCCGACAGCGTGAAATCACAGGCCTGAACACTGAAGCTGATCAACAGTTGAAAGTACAATACAGAGTGAAAGACAGAGCACAACAGGAAGATGGACTGAGAGAACGGCAGAAATGGGAAGACAGAGGGCGAGAGAGAGAGAGACAGATTCAGAGGGTGAAAGAGAGAGAGACAAAGATAGAGGACAAGAGAGAGAGAGCAAAAGGAAAGAGAGAGGGAGAGAGAGAGAGAGAGAGAGAGTGAGAGAGAGAGACAGAGAGAGAGAGAGAGATGGGGAAAGGAGGAGAGACATTGTAGTCAGCAGCCATCAGCTGATGAGGGATGGAGATGTGAGATGTGTGTGTCTGCCGCTTGGCAGGGCTGTTATTAGGTATCTAATGAATATTTCATTATTCAGATTGACGAGGAGTCTTATTAAAATATGAAGATGTTGAAATTAATTGTCAATTAGAAGTAGAGTGTCTTAATTTGAAGGAATATAAATGGTTACAGTGGTGAGGCAGGATGTGTGCGTGTGTGTTTGTGTGTGTTTGTGTGTGTGTACAAAGACAGTCGCAGGGGATCAGCTGTCATTAACACCAAATGGGAAATCAGGAAGAGGTGTGTCTCGTCATCACTGAGACACGCCTCAGGGTCAGGGATTGGAGGAGGTGGGGGGAGGAGGAGTAGCAGCATGTCGAATGGAAACAAAGCTTGGCTTCAATTAAAAGGGTTGTACTGTTGCCTTGGTGACATGGTGGTGGTTGCGGGGCTAATGAAGTACCTGTTAAACAGCCCAGCCCCCCTCCACTGCAACTACCGCATCACCTACCCCCCATCAAGCTGCTACAGACTGGCACGCATGAGGGGTGGGGGGCTGGAGGAGAGACAAATCATAGGGAAAGGAAAAGATGGGAAGTGGAAGTCACACACACTCACACACACACACTGATTATGGTTTTAATTAGCTCTAAACTAGCAACCCAGGAAAAACTATCCCAGAGAGACAGGGGGACTGGTTTCCTCTGTGTATACGTGTGTGTGTGTGTGTGAGACACTGTGTTTGTGTGTGTGTGTGTGTGTGTGTGAGAGAGAGAGAGAGAGAGAGAGAGAGAGAGAAAGGGAGAGAGAGTGTGTGTATGTATGTGCAGTTCTGCCTAATTGGGCCGAACTAGTCCATGAAGACTCTGAGCCACCACAGAGTGCCTGTGTGTGTTCCCATCTCACAAACATTCAGCAGTGTGGTTGTGTTTTTATAAACTCGGGGTTAATTGCCATCAGTGAGGTGCTGTGTGTGTGTGTGTGTGTGTGTGTGTGTGTGTGTGAGCGTGCGTGCGTGTTTGTGTGCCTAAACTGAAGAACCGTGTAATGTTACATCTCCCAGGACTGTTCCTCGTCAGATTAAGCTGAAGTTGACTTGCAGCCTGCTTCTCTGTTGGTGTGTGACTCCTCTCCTCTCCATCACAGCTGAATCTGGCATCCAGTGCTTCTCTGCTGAAGCGGGAGAGTGAGGCCTACCCAGAGGGCCTACCTCACCCCCCCACCTCAGCTGCTGCCCCCATCACCCCCCTCCGCCAGGGCCCCTCCGTCATCAGCTCCTCCAGCCTGCACACACACTCCCACTCACACTCACACGCCATCGGACCCATACGAAGGCGCAACGCTGACAAGTTCTGCACACCCATCGCCTCAGGTACACGCACACACTCGCACCCGCACGTACAGTGTACAGTGCACAGTCACACACATGCACAGCCGCAGACGTGTCCCAGACAGCAGGTCTAATCTGTTGTGTTCTCCTGTGTAGAGCTGGCTCAGAACTGTGAGTTCTATAAGAATGCTGATGTCAGACCCCCATTTACCTACGCCTCTCTTATACGCCATGTAAGTCTCTCCTCTCCTCTGGTTTGCTTTCTTTTCCTCCTTCCCCCTCTCTACCCTTCCCTTTTATCCTCCTCTCCCTCTTCTGTCCTCTCTTCTGCCCTCTTGTCCTCCTCCTCTCCTCCTCCTCTCCTCCCTTCTCTCTTACAACTCCTCCTTTGCCAACTCCCCTCTTCTGCCTTCCTGTTCTCTGTCCTTCTCTCTTCGCCTCCATCACTATACTTTCCTCTCCTCTCCCCTACCTTCCTCTCAACCACTAATATTATTATTTCTCTCTCTCTTTCTAGGCCATTCTTGAGGCTCCAGACAGACAGTTGACTCTTAATGAGATCTACAACTGGTTTACACGAATGTTCGCCTACTTCAGGAGAAACACAGCCACATGGAAGGTGAGTCCGCATACTCACACACACACTCACACAAACACAGACACACACACACACACCCAGTGTTGTGTGTGTGTGTGCGTGTGTGCGTACTCACCTTCCATGTGGCTCTGCTCCTCTGTTCACACAAGGCAGCACTAGAGGCTATGACCAGCTCGTCGCGGAGGCCTTTGAGACTTGAGTGATTTGACAATTATGAGCAATTTCTGCTACATATGACTCACCCTCTCTCAGCTCCTCTCTCTCTCCGCCATCCCTCCATCCAGGGCCGCTTGTCCTCTCTCTTCCGGAGAGTTCTCTGAGCTCCAACACAGGGCCTTGGAGACGGCCCCACTTACCCCAGCGGAAACACACCTCACTATCACACAGCCTCATTACCGTGTCACACACACACGTGCTCACACACACACACTCACACATACACACCTGGCCTGATCCTGCCATTGTAGGTGGTGACCCATTTCGACGGAAGCCTCCCGCTAATTTGAGTGTCAGTTCCTCCAGAGGAGGACAGAGATGGAGGAGGAGCGCGTATTCAGAACAGTGGGATGGCAGTTAGCTGCGAGGGGCGGGCGGGCATACGCGAGTGTGGGTGTGACGACACACCCCAGACTCACTCTAATAGCCTTGAAGTGATGAGGAAGAGGTGGAGACAGGGAGGGGGTCTACTCGGTTGTGGGTGGGGATGGCCAGCGAGCGCCGCAAGAAGAAGAAAGACGGGAAGAGACGAAACAGAGAAGAAGGAGCAGAGACAGATGCAGAAGAGGAGATGAAGCCGAGAAGCAAAGAGAGAGAGAGGGAGAGAAGCAGAGAGAGAGAGAGGAGAGAGAGCAACGAGAGAGAGAAGAGAGGAGACAAGAGAGAGAGAGAGAGGAGAGACAAGAGAGAGAGGCAGCCAGGATATCTTTACCGCTTCAGCTCTTTTTATGGAATTTTTTAACTATTAATGCTGCAGTGCTTCCTTCTCCATTGGACCTCCAGCCTTTATATATATATCTATGTATTTATACACCAGGTAGCGCACTATTTATATATTGGATCCCAGTGGCCGTCTCATGGCCTGGCCTGTATTAAATATGAGATGTATGTCCTTTAATAGCTGTGTATATTTCATAAGGAGAGCAAAGGTGTCAGAGAAGGGAAGTCATTGATCAGAGAGAGAGAGAGAGATGGAGGGAAAAGAGAGAGCTAGAGATGGACAAAGAGAAGGGTGGAGAAAATAGAACTTGAGTACCTCTTCAATCCTGCAAGGTGCTTAACGTAACTGGCTTTTGAAGTGTTGCAAGACAGGTAGAGTTGTCTGTCTGCCTGCCTGCCTGCCTGTGCGCGTGGTTAGCTGGCTGAACGTCCAGCTGTGTGTCTGTCTGTTTGCGTGGCTGGCTGTCTATCTGGCTGTCTGGCTGCCTGTCACTGCCTGTCTGTCATATTGTCTGTGAGGGGGATGCATGTGCTGTGACCTGCTGTAAATGGCTGCTAATGTTTTAACTTGAAGAATTAGGCTTTCATCACGGAGGCAAATGCAAATAGGACTGCAATAACACAGACTGCGAGCTGTGTGTGTGTGTGTGTGTGTGTGTGTGTGTGCGAGAAACAGCACTGTTGGGGTGGCGGGCAGAGATTGGGGTCAGACTCATTTACAAAACTTAGCATCACGGCTCGGGGGAGTGAGGTGTTGGAGGGGCTGGGCTGATTATGGCTTGTGTAATTACGTGTGTGTGTCTATGTGTTTAAGCGTGTGTGTGTGTGTGTGTGTAATTATGGTGAGGAGTGATGCGCCCATCGCCTGTCCCTCCCTCCCAGATTAAAACAGCGTGTCAGAGAGAATATGCAGGATTTAATTATAGACGAATTAAAATTGGTAATGAAATTGGGCATGAACAAACTACAAATAGCAGATGAAAAGGGAGGCCTGTCCCAGGGGGAGGAAGACGCAGATTGTGGTGTGTGTGTGAGCGTGTGTGTGAGCGTGTGTGTGAGCGTGTGTGAGTGAGTGTGTGTGTGATTGTGTGTGTATGTGTGTGTGTGTGTATGTGTGTGTGTGTGAGTGAGTGTGTGTGTGTGTGTGTGTATTCGTGTGTGCGCCGGCACATGTGTGTATGTTGGCAGATAGTGACTGATTAGAGAGATTTGAAAATTAAGAACCACTGGTGAGAGGGAAGGTCTTATTATTTTGAACCCAAATTTCTGTGTGTGCGTGTGTGTCACCAGAACAGCATTAGGATGGAGGGGAGCTTGAACAGTTCTGGTCTTTATGGCCATCGTTTTATTACGATTAATATAGTACAGCGTGTACGAACATCCAGGCATCGAGAAATCCTGTTTCTGGAGCGTTTTCTATGTATTATGAGTTGGGCTTTTTTGAAGCATCTCCCTGGTTGTATCTCACCAGCATTAAGCTGTTGAGTACAGATTGTCTGGTGTAATGGTTCTTCATAATGGCCAAGCTCTACTGTTCTGTCCCTGTCCCAGAATGCCGTGCGTCACAACCTGAGCCTGCACAAGTGTTTTGTGCGAGTGGAGAATGTCAAAGGAGCCGTATGGACTGTTGATGAAGTGGAATACCAAAAGAGGAGACCACCAAAGATGACCGGGTAGGCAAAGAGGAAATACACACACACACACACACACACACACACACATGCACACCAATCTCTCCTAAATGCTGACATGGCCTAGCTGCTGTGATGTGTGTGTAGGGTTATGGATGCTGGCATTATTATTGCTATAAATGGGCCTCCTGTTATTACCGAGTAGATGACTCTAGTCTGGAATAAATGCTGTCGGCTTTACCTCTGCGAGTGTGTGTTAACATCTGTGTGTGTGCGTGGGTGTGTGTGTGTGTGTTGGTGTGTGTGTGTTTCTGTGTTTGTCGACACCATTAGTGAGCAGCTGTGTTTGATGCAGGGAGGAGTAAGGCTTGTTAGCGTGTGTAAACAGATGTTCTCTGCTCTCGCCAGAGAAACCAAGGATAATTACACACACAGGCACACACACACACACACACAAACACACAGGCACACGTGTATTTGCAGCATCTGTTTACAGTGTGCATATGTTTTGGCATGTGGCAAATGTGTTTGCTTCATCTGACAGTGGGGTTTGGCCGGGGTTACTCTTTTGCGCACATGCACTGAATATTTCTCTCTCTCGCTTTTTCTCTTATTCTCTTTCTCTGTCTTTTTCTCCGTCTCTCTTTCTCTCTCGCTCTCTCGCTCGCTGTCTCTCTGTCACTGTCTCGGTTTCTTGCTAGGAGTCCTACTCTGGTGAAGAACATGATATCAGGCCTGGGGTTTGGCTCCCTAAATGCCAGCTACCAGGTGAGAGACACACACACACGCACCGTTGACCGCAAAGACAACGCACACATGCACAACACACACCAGTCACAATCAAGGGCAGTAATGTCAGTTTTGTCCTATAATTAGTATCCTCCTTAATGACTTTCCCACAGCCTTCTATCCCTCTCATAAACACCCTCCCTTCCTCTCGCACAGCACCTTCAACACACACACACGTCCAGGCACACTCACACAGCCCAAATTTATATTGAGATGATTTATTGTATTTGTCAATTAAGGTCACTGCATAAAATGATCACCTGTCCTACAAAATCAATCAGAGAGGCACTTCTACACACAGTCTCTTTGTTATCCATCGCAGAGAAATCTTGCTCACACACACACACACACACACACACACACACACACTCACTCACAGACAGACACACACACTTTCCTGGAGATCAGAGTGCAGAGCAGGGCAGGAGCTACCAGAAGCATTGGAAAAAGTATTGTGTGAAAGTGCCCCCTAGTGGTAGCTTTGCCCTGTTCTTGAGCACCTCTCATGCCAGTGGACTGTACAGTAGATGAAGTGACACGGGACTAGAACTTTCTAAGGAGCTATGTAGGATGGGAATTCAAGTTGTAACGTATGACTTACTACGTGCGTGTGTGTGTGCGCGTGTGTCCAGGCGGCCCTGGCCGAGAGCAGTCTGTCCCTGCTGAACAGTCCAGCGTTGCTTAACCCCTCGTCTGCCGCCAGCCTCAACATGCTGCATGTGGGCCACGATGACGTCAGCTCCACTGTAGAGCAGGTCAACAGTAACGGCAGCTGCAGCCCTACTCTGAGCCCTCAGCAGTACAGGTAACACACACACACACACATCCTCACACACACTTTCACACATTCCTTAACACTCTCATACTCTCTTGAAGGACATTGTGGCTGAACTCCCATGTAATACTTGATGCTGATAGGTACTTCTCTCTTGTCTCTTTCGTTCTCGGTTTCTCTCTCTCCGTCTTACTGTCTCTCTCTCTGTTGCTCTCTCTATGTCTCTCTCTCCCGCTGTTTCTCCCTCTCTCTGTCTCTCTCTATGTCTCTCTGTCTTTCTCTGTCAGCCACCATGTGCATGTGAAGGAGGAGCCCACTGAGCTGGAGGAGGACTGTCGGCCCATGTCACTCATGGCAGGTGTCACTCAGAACTTGCCGTTGCCTAGTGATGAACGTGACCTGGAGGAGGAGCTTCCCACTGAGGAGCTGGAGTAGGATTGGCCTTGATGGGCCAGAGGGGCGGGACATAAAGGCTGAATCCCGTTGCCTAGAGAAAAGATGACAGCATCAAGAGATCAGATATGAAAAGCCAGAAACCAACAAACAACAACATTGAGAACCTTCAAACAGGGTTAGATGACCTTCGCTACTTACAGACGCAAAAACCAGACTGTGGAGCATTGCTTTATTTCATTTATGTTTCTACGCTCAGCCCCCCCCCCTCCTCCCCCTCCCTCCACCTCCCCCCGCCAACTTGCCAGCTCTTTCTCCCCAGCGCCACACTCCAGAAGCTGTGTAGAGGCTGTGCAGGCAGAGACCCTGAGGTCAGGGTGGATAACCACCTACACCAACCCTAACTCACCCCCTCCCAAATCTTGCTCACTGTGGGCTCTGGGATATTCAGTGTACACCACTTCAGTATACATCCAGGCGTGTGTGGGACGGGGGGGTACAGCACACGCACACACACCAGATCATGTGTATATATTTTACGACAGTCACCGGGGGGGGGTGCTGTGTACCTCTCATCTTTCCTTCTGATTCTATCAATAGATTTTTTTTTTCTTTTTTTCTTTTTTTTTGGGGCATGGAAATACTGCTGGGCTTTGAGATGGAAGGAAGGATGGCAGAAAGTTCTCAAAGATTACCTCAAATCTGCTCACACACTTAACTAACTTACTGCAGTCAGTCAGTGATCTAGGGGAGACTGAGACTGTCATGGCCCTGGTAGCACTCAGCCTCTGCTCCTACAAGACTCTCAGAGACACGATTTGCACCCTACTTCTTTATCAAAGTCAAATACCCCTTCCTCTCTACACGCATACACTCGTACTCCCCCACTTGAAGCCCAACTAAAAGAGACAACATGTGCTGTCCTCTTCCTCGTCTCAGTCTGGGATGGAGAGATGGGTTTAGAATGCTCCCAGAAAAAGAATGGAGGGAGTGTCAAACCAAGAAATGTCTGACTTTCAAAAAAAAAAAAAAAGGAAAATTATGGAATATAACAAAAGTGTGTGGTAGCTTTGTCATTTCCGCTTCTATTTGACGTTATTATCTACATTTTTTTTTTCAGAGAATCTGTATTTCACGGTGGTGTTCTGTTTCAAATGATCTTTTATAAGGATGTTTTTGTATGTTTTATTCACTCTTCTTTTTCACACCATTCCAAACTAGTGAAAGAAAGAAACCACAGTATTGCCCCAGTAACTCCCTCTAACTAAAGCCCATTCAAACAACTACCATCGTCTATCTGCCCCCTACGGACCCGCCAGCTCCCCTCCCTACCCTGTGTCCAGCCTCTAGCTACCCTCTATCCCAACAGAGCAGCCAGGACCCAGAATAGCACTTAGGATTGAAAAGTCACCATTTTCCAGACTCTTCATTAATCATCTTTTTAGTCCTTTTTTTTGTCCTTTTTTAATTTGTTGTTATAGTTAGTTGAGAAACATCAGCTGTGATACCAAGCAATGCTTTAAAAAAAATGATATTACTGCAGTCAGAGAATACCTCATCCCACAAAGGTTCTTCCTGGAACTGTGTCCAAATTGTTAAAGAAAAAAGGGGGAATTCTTTCTGTGGGACACCAAACATGGCAACTCTGCTCAGTTTCATTTCAAAGTTCTATGGTGATAATAGTTACTGTGTAGAAGCTATCTGCAATTCACTGTGTGAGTTTGTGTCAAAGGAATAGCATGTGAGATTTAATCTTTTTTTTTTCTCCTGTAAGCATAACACATTATCCTTCCCTCTATACAGTGCCATACCAAATTTTACAAATTATTTTAATGTAATATCTGCTTTTTCTTCTCCCGTTTTAGTTTTTGTTACAGGTAACCAAAGAAATGTGTAGTAAACCAAAAACCCTGTAGTCTATTTTCCCCTTTTGAGTTTTTCCTCATAAAGAACTGGCCAAAAGACTAGGAACCAGGAATATGAAACATCCATTGTATTTATCACTGAACTGTTCTGTTGAATTGAGTCATTACAGTCACGTTGACGGCGCCGATTGTTCTAAAAACCAAAGTATGACATGTTTAAAAACAAATTGGTAATGCTAAAGAGTGTATACTTAATTGGTGACAAACGACTCACATTCGGTAGGCCATGGTAGATGGCTAAAACAGTATTAACCAACGTCTTGCGACATCTTTTTTGGGGATGAAAGATTGAATGCACTTGTCAAGCTCTGTGTGTGTGGCATGCTCAGCCTAACCTGAAACACTGCCCAGCAGTATGGGCATTAAACAACAGAACAACTGATCATGAGCTTAACCCTCTTAAGGCACTTGGACACAAAGTAGAAAGCAGGAAAGATGTCATTATCTGGCTACCTGGCTTCCCTTAGGACGTTCTTCTTGTGCTGCAATACAATTTGTTAAATCGACCGATGCTTTTCCAATAAAACAAAACACAAATCTTTTATTTTGATTGAGAAGAGCTCCAAACAAATGTCCCAAAAGGAATGTTCGTGCTCGTGAATGTGTTACTACACAGCAATAGAGCAGAACGTTTGAAATGTTGTTGGTACCAAATGGCTCGTCAGCAGGAGAAGTACAATGGTTTTTCACTTTCATTTCATCACCTTTGATTTGAGCGACAAATAAGAACTAAAATGGCAAATGATGTACCTGTAAAAGGAACACACTAAGGGACACCTGGGGAAAAGATGCTGTCAAACTAACTTTTGCACTTCAGACAGTTTTCTTTTTAGTAAGGAGGAGTCTTTAAAAGAACTTTCTGTTCAAAGTATCATCATACTGATTTGTAACTAGCAAAGTGGGAGAGGGACATCTTGCTATGAGATAAAAACCAAAAATAACACTACCTCCTTTTCAAAATGGTTCAATACATCGCCAGTGGGAGACTGTGCACCCATATGAAATATTTCCTTTTTCATTCTACTTCAATAATGATAACCAATTATACCAAAACTGTTACTACACATATTGTGCGTCTGAGAAAGCTTGCCTGGCTATCTAGACTCCAAAATTCATGTGCTTGAGCCCGAAAAACAAAGAAATGCTACACGTTCCATTGAGTTAAAGATGACTACCTCTCCTAAAACAACCGTTAAAGCGCTCTCTAGTTCTTAAAGTGTGTAGTGAAGTGGTCACCATGTTTAAAAGGTCTACTCTGCTGCGTATTATTGGCCGTCTCCCTGCTCCCTATTATCATGGGGCTGTGTGAACAGCCTCCTAATTGCTCGCTCTAATTGTATGCGTGCATATTGATGAGCAGACTCAGCTGTGAGCCAATGAGAAACTGGTCGTTAGTGGCAACTCAATGGGGCAGGGAGCTGGTTGTCAGGGGTGATGATGGGCAGAATATATCAGTGCCAGTGGCCTCCACAAACACACACAAACACACACACGCGCGCGCGCACACACATTAGTGGTCGGTTGCCACGCTTCAGCAGCCTGGGACTTGACAATAAGACAAAGCACAGCTTTACTATGGCTGTGATAAAAGACAGGCCCCCTATAACACACGAACACACACACACTCATCCACACTCTTTGTTGTACTAAGGGACCCTAATTACCAGCCAAAAGCCCCAGAGGTGTCAACGACAACTTCAGTATTTGAGTGACCAATATCAGTCTGGGCTTGTTGCCACAGACTGACTAGAACAGATCCCTCAGGCCCCAGCCAGTCCAGTACCAGGGTGAGATGGGCCCCAGGTGAGATGGGCCCCGGGTGAGATGGGCCCTGGGTGAGCTGGGCCCAGGATCCACCATGCTCTCCCTGCTCCAGCCACTGAGGCCCTGCTCCAGGCCCTAAAGGCCCCTGCTCCAGCCACTGAGGCCCTGCTCCAGGCCCTAAAGGCCCTAAAGGCCCCTGCTCCAGGCCCCTGAGGCCCTGCTCCAGCTGAGGAGAAGCTCAGATATCCAAAGACAACACAGAGAATCACCCGCACCACAAACACCAAACACTCGTACAGACAAGACACTGAGAGTAATAACACATGCTTTGAAAGGAATTTATTACTATTATTATTGTTATCCAAACTCTCACAAAGAGGAACTGCTGCATTCAGTAAATAAATTATCTTTGACTCTTGTGCTTTAAGGTACACCTGTAAACAAACCTGTTTTATAAAGATGTAAAATGACATTTGTCGATGGTGTCTGATCACCATAAAACACTTCTGTTCTTTCTCCGGCTTCGCAGGTATGATGTATTATTGTATATTGACGCTTGGCTTCTCTCTCCAGGGCATTCTTTCTCATTTTGTCTTTTGGATTTCCTTTTTTCTTTTTTTTTCGGCTCCTGTTTAGCAATTGTAAAGCTTTCAGCTCTGATTCTTATACTGTATTGCTAATGCTGAAGTGTATGTATTTATCATATTAAGTGCTGCAGGTATCTTGGTTAATAGTTTTGTTTGTTTTCCTTTTTTCAGTTTCTTCATAAAACGTCTGGGACGCAGATTTTTTAAGTGTATTATCTCTAAAAAAGACAAAAGAGTGAAAGTTAGATCAGTGGTTTAGGTAACACCTGTTTGTATATTTATCTTAGCTAGGTCTATTTTGATACTTTTTGTCTCTGTACTGCATTTATGCATTTTTAAGGAAAGAAAAAAACATCTGAAAACAAACTAAAAAGTTGAATTGACTATGTATTGATACCTCAGAAGGACTTTTCTCAAAGACAGGACCAAAACCTCAGAAAGGATAGAGAGAAAGAGGAAAAAATGAAAAGAGAATATGTAGCCCCTCTCTTGCTTTTAAAGACGGAGCGATGGAAGGTGTTGTTGTTGGTCCTATTAGGTGCCAATATGTGTCCCTGACCCCTGACCCCTGACCCCTGTCCTTCCTGTGCTGATCCCTCATCCTCTGGGCTGTCAATCCACCTGCTGTCCAATCAAAAGCCTTGTTTCACACAGACCATAGTTTTGACAGAAAGTTACCTTTAAATAGTCCACTTGTCATATCTCCCTAGCCTGGATCAACAGACTGCCCCACAGTATCATACCAAATGAGCTTGAGTAAAGGCTTTCAGAGTAGTTTGTCTTCTGTCTACCAAAGGCGTTGTGAGCGACTAGAGCTTATCCCAAACACATCAGCTAACCACTCGCCACCACTGAAACTGAACTGTAACCAAACTATCCAAAAACTCTCTCATTCTTACCGCCATCACTGATAGCCATTATTCCTCCTCTAACTCGAGTGGCTATCCTTCTATTGGCTGACCAGGGTGACGGTTAGACCAAGCCTACTCTGTGATTGGACAGCTCAGAGGCTTATGGCGAGGGGTATGGGTCTTTTGAAGGGGAGCGTTGCCTGATGGTGTTATTCAGTTCATGGCCAAAAAAAAATGGAACTACCACTTCAGCTCTCCTCTGGGTGTACGTTAGGAATGTGTGTACATTTTCAGCAGTGACTCTGTATCGTTATTTAGTTTCCGTTTACCTGTTTACCTCTTTATCATTTGATTTTGTTCTGTTTCTTATTTTTGAAAGTGTGACCCAGGCGAAGGGTCGTGGGTGGGAGTTGTTTCTTGAGACAGTTGCCCTTTGCCCTTTGCCCTCCACCTGGGTGGCCATGTAATGCCAGTCACTGCCCTTTCCTTCATGCTGTATAAAAACACACACATATATCTGTGTATTTGTAACCTGAATCTTCTTGTGTCTGTCCATGCAGACAATAAAAAAACTGTACAGTAGGTCTAGTTGCATGTAATCTGTACTAATTATTGACAATGGCATTATAAAATGCAATAAAATACTTATTACACTGTCACGATGCTGTGTCTTGGTGGTGTTTTTTGCATCTCTCCTTTTATTGTCTGATGATCTTAATCACGTGATACAAGTCTACTGCACACCTTGTATACTCAGGAGGACTGCTGCCCGTACATCTGGATTATGGAATTTCATTCTGTTGATATAATTGCAGGTGGTAAGAAGAGCATGTCATCCAGAGCCCTGTGTGTACCAGGCAGGGGGGAGGGGGGGGGGGGGGGGGGGGGGTTAAACTGCTGTAAGTACAGAGAGTGGCCACCAGGAGGGGTAAACAAACCAGACAACAGACGAGCAACATGTAAACAGAGAAGAGCCAGGCAACAAACAGCCACAGACATGGCCTTGGCACTCTGACTGGGCTCGACATGAATCCTACCATACGCTTTGTAATTCAACCGTACAGAGAAGGGCTAAGCTTCTGACTAGTTCACTCTGCGATCCAGTTTAGGGCTGAATGTTACATGTCTGCTCAAGGTATTGACTCCAGATGAAGAGTGTGTGGCAGGAGATGTGGAGATGGAGATGGAGGTGTGTATTTCTCATGTCTCCTTTTCTCCCCTTCCACTTCTCTTCATCCATCTTTACCTCTCTCTTTCTCTCCCCCTCTCCCAGGTTTGAAATATGCCCTACAGCTCATCTTTAAACCTGAGCTCCACACCGTGGATGTGTTGCCACAGGGAGAAAAAATTGAAAAAGCGGTTGACTGTTTTTGGAAAGTTGAAACTTTGTTTAATCTTTCGCTTTTAGTGAACTTTTCGGTTAGTCACCAGGGAGGAAATTTGCTCTTGACGGTTAAATCCCTGTGACACTTGGCTTGGGAGAGGCCCCAACATACGCATTTGAAAGACACAGAGTCATACTTTAATGCCATATGCATACTGAACAGAATATCTGCTCTATACACAAGGTGAGCCAAGGTGCAACACCACACATTTACTTGGCACTGTAATGTTCAGCAAAATCAGGTAACTAATTGATATTAAAGTACCAACTACTTTTATTATTACGTGGAGAGAGGTAGAGTTAAAGCAAAACCAGTGTGTGTACGTGAAGAACAGACATGCTTGTGTGTGTGTGCATGCAGTATTCTTTCTGAGCTAGCTCTTCTGAACAGAGAACACTGAGGTCCAGACAGACCCTCTGAGTCACACAGTAAATGTACAGACTCACACCAGAACTGCTCTGAACCCTTTCCCTTGATGACTGGGGCTGGAACCTGGAGCTGAGGCTGGGGTTGGAGCTGGACTGGGGCGGGGCGGGAGCTGGGGCTGGGGCTTGGGGCGGGCGGGGGCGGGAGCTGGGGCTGCGGCTGGACCGGAGCTGGACTGGGCGGCGGGAGCATGGCTGGGCTGGGCGGGGAGCTGGGCTGGGCTGGACCGGAGCTGAGACTGGAACGAGTGGGGAGTGGTGCCGAAAGCTGGAGCTGGCGTGACTGGCTACCCTAGATGGAGTGGGCTGCGGCTAGGGCTGAGGCTGAGTAAGAAGCTGGACTGATACTGGGGCTGGACGGAGGCTTGACTGGGGCTGGGGCTGGACTGGGGATGGACTAGGGATGGACTGGAGCTGGACTAGGGATGGACTGAGGCTGGACCAAGGCTGGACTGGGGAGGGACTGGGGCTGGACTGAGGCTGGACTGGGGATGGAGCTGGACTGGGGCTGGTACTGGGACTGGGGCGGGAGCTGGAGTTGGGGCTGGGACTGAGGCTGGTACTGGGTCTTGGGCTGTGGATGGGGCTGGGGATGGTACTGGGACTGGAGCTGGGGATGGGAATGTTACTGGGACTGGAGCTGGGGCTGGGGCTGTGGATGAGGCTGGAACTAGGACTGGAGCTGTGTCTGTGGCTGGGGATGGGGCTGGGGATGGGGCTGGAGACCAGAATTACTTTATTCCAAACTTTCTGTTGACTCACTCAAACCAACATAGCACACTGTTTGTATTGTTGTTGGGACTTTAGAATCTGTTCAGGAGAAGAGGCCCACCTAACACCCAATCACAGGGTTTGCCCCTGCATTAAATGGTAATTGCAAAGTACGAAAACTCTATGTGAGTGCATTAACCTTAGGTTAGTTGATGTAGAGCATAGTCTCATTTTGTAACAACAACCTGAAATGGGGTTAAATAATACATGTCTCCTGATAGTGTTTCATGTCCCTACAGGTACTGTCCCTCTAATGAATTATCATCCCCAGAGTCATTCTGACTGACGGAGGGAGAAAGAGAGAAAGAGACTGAGGGAGTGAGAGATAGAGAGAGAGAGAGAGAGAGAGAGAAAAGAAGAGAATAAGTGTGTGAGAGAGAGGGCCCCAGCTGCAGAACAAAAGCATCTTTGTGAGTGATTGGAACCACATTTTCACCCTCCTCCCTCTCTCCTCTCCCAGCCACGCAAGACCGTTCAAACTCACTGAAACAATCAGCGTCAAAAGTTTAGAATAATACTCTGAAACCTCCCAACAGATATCTGCAGCATGTGTGACTGCACCCCTACCCCATACCCTACCCCCATCCTCTCTCTCTGTTGTCCACTCTCACACAGAGCCCCACTTCAAATCCTCTCCTCCATGTTTTTGTCATTCAACCTGCCAAACGCGCTCTCTCTCTCTCTCTCTCTCTCTCTCTCTCTCTCTCTCTCTCTCTCTCTCTCTCTCTTTCTCTCTCTTTCTCTTTGTCTGTCTGTCTGTCTGTCTGTTTGTCTTTCTGTCTGTCTGCCTCTCCCTCTCTCTCTCTCTCCCTTGCTCTCTCTCTCCATGCATTTCTTCATCTGAGGGTGTTGGCCTGGGCAGGTCTGGTTGTTGTTTGTGCCATACTGACCTACATATCCTGCAGCAGAGCAGCTGCGGGCGTGGCAAAGGCGACCTGCTTCCTCTCCCCTCGCTTTCAGAGAAGACACCATCCTAGGCTGCAGGAACCTGAGACAGTCCTGTCAGCCCTGCCCAGGGCCCGGAACAGGACAAGGGCCCCTGGCTGGCAGTGCAGCTGAGCGCGGCTCCTTACAGCTGGGAAGGTTTCTTGCTGCGTAAGCGTTTCCTATTGCTTGGATGACGGTTCCGTGTCAGAGTGTTGCTGTGGCATTTACACACACATTTCAATCTATTTCACAGGAAACCGAGGCAAATCAGTGTTTATGTGATGTATGTGTGTGTGTGTCCACAATTTAATGGGACATTTAAATTAATTTAATTAGATGAATAGTAAAAACTATAAACTGTCTTGCCACAAGGCTTACTAATACGGGTGAGCAAACTCTGAGCACAGCAGACTGGTGTAGGAGCATATTTCTAAAGTGACTACAAAAAGGGTTTTTCATCTCATGGCTGTGAAATCAGATGTTCTAAGCTTTTCTTGTTTGTTTTGCATTTCTGGGCCCTAGGAGGAGCATTATCAGCCAGAAGCAATCTTCCAGACTGCATTTCATTTATTGGAAGCTGATTTGATAGCACTGGGCCGAGGTGTGGAATGTTTAAGGCTAGTGCCATATTTGGCTGGAAGCTGTATTTAGTCATGAAGGCCTTCTTCAGACACTGAGGACGGCAGGCCGCTACTCCGACATAGTTCATTAGGCCTAAGATCAAGTGTCTGGGTTTCCACTGACAGTGTTGCGCCAGTGTTGTTGTTCAACGACATGACAAACGCATCAATAAAAGTGCTTGTTCAAGGGAACTGGATTGATTTCTTGATTAAAATACATTTAGTTCGGCAATAACAGCTTGTCCAATACATCTTGGTATCGAGTGAATGCGCCAGGATTCCGTGTTGTAGGTGATTGATGTGACGGATAAATTGAATGTAATCCGCCCAGTGTGTGTTGGAAGAATGCAGTCTATTTAGAGGCTTCAATAGATTTACGGCGGTGATTTACCTCGCTCCCCGCCACTCCTCCAAACGTCAATCATCCCAACGACTCTCATCAGTTCCGCTATGCGCCAGGTGCACTAGCGGTGGGGAGAACCATAGATATTAGCGCCATTTATCTGACGTGTCTGAGTCTAAACTAGCCTACTTGTTACTCTGCCTGAATTGGATGTAATCAGAGAACAACATGTTGCTTTCTGTCTCACTGATTTTCTGTTGCGCGCGTCTTTACATTTTGTCCTACCTGTTGAATTACCTTACCAGGGCTTCCTGCGCTTGCGCACAGTATGGTTATGGCTATGGTTACAGTTAGGGTTAGAGTTATGGTTATGGTTACAAGTAGGGTTAGAGTTGGGGTTAGGGTTAGGGCCAGATCTAGGGTTAATCCAAAATATTTTGTGCTACGGCTGGATAAGTAGAAAGCGAGAAAAGGTAGAAAAGGTAGGCCAAATCACCACCGTCATTAATATTATATATATTTATTTCTATTTCTATATTAAGGCATTCATATTTCCAACCTCATTACATAGCATTGTCCTAGAGTGGTCTAGGACCTAGACCAGTAGGTCATTGCTCGGCTCTTTAAATATATAATCTTTATTTTTATATTTGGTGTGTGTTCACAGACTACCATAATGCTTGTCAGGCATAACGAATCAAATTCGCACACATTGATTTAAGTAAAGATGACAGGAAAGAAGTGACTGGAAAGATGACAATAGTGTAGTGTGGAGAAAGCATAGTAATCCGCGCTGACTCCAGTTTCCTGTCCAATAGACAGCAGTCTCAAACAAGCAAATGCCACTGAGAGAGGAGGACGGAGCAGAACTTTTTTTTGTAGGCTGCGCTAAACGAATATCTTAATCAAATGAGTCAATTACACGTTTGCACAAGTTTCAGCTGTTTTCGAACGGTCGCTAGTCCTGTGTGAACTTTGCAACAGTTGTGAAAGTTTCTCTCCAGACAAAAGGCTGCCTTGAGTGCTGACTGGAGCCTCAGCTCCATCTGTCTAGACCGGGACCGTAGGCACCACGTCGAAGAGTCTCACATCGGACGAAGCGAGATAGAAACTTTAGGACAGTCAAATCACCCATGCTGAGGCAATGCTATAAAGCCCTCTGAGCGATTTGTGAGCAGGAGTAAAGGATTTGTGACTTGGGACTGCGAAAACTATTCGTGCAGAGCTGCGTCAAAGACGGGGAAGTTCGATGAGAGTAGACTACCTGGACAGGGTCAGAGAATGAATTGGTGAAACAACGGGTGCACTGTCCCGGATAGCAAGACGGTAAGCAAGCTGGGGGAGTTTTCCCGGTTGTTGTCAACTTTTGTCTTTATCATATTGAGTTAGAACAGTCCTCACGGTAAAGGTTATGCGCGACAGAGCATGCAGAGACTCGTTTACGGGTAGCAGGGCAGGCATGTACTGTAATAAAAGGTAAACAGACGAGTGTTCAGCACAGTGTAGCCCAAAAACCTTGTGTAAAAATGACAATTGTTACAATTATGGCCTCTTATGTGTATGTTCGCATCTTTGATTTCTCAAATCGCCTGTGGTTGTGTTCGGATTTTTCTTCCTATTTTGAGTGTTGTGAAAAACCTTCAAACCTTGGAATGCAGAAGAGGATCGCATTTGAAGTCATTCATAACTTGAGTGTGCTAGGGCCATCACATGTCAGAGTCAGGCCCTGGGAAAACAGCTGTCATGCAGAAATGATTCTAGAGCTCAATCAACTCATGATGTAATGCCTGTCAACTGTAGCCATTGACCAGGCCCACAGTATTCTCTGTTGCTATTTAAAATGGTTATAATTAATTAGATGTCAAGTATTTAAAAATATGGTAAGAATAAAGGTTTGGATATCAGTTTATGGCTGCATGTGGTGGTTGTTGTCTAATCCCAATTCTTTCTCCTCTCTCTCCATGCGTGTGGCCCAGGCTCTCCTCCAGAGCCCCTCCCTGACCAGAGAGAGCTGTGCCCATGGATGAGGAGAGACTTTCCCCCACCACTGCCCCAGAGCCCCCAGATGATGGGGACCCACACCCAACCCCTCCTCACCCCAATCCGCCAGCATGTAGTGAAACGGAGCCCTGCCCTAGCCCCAGCCCTAGCCCCAGCCCCTGCCCTAGCCCCAGTACAGGTAGGTACCATAATACCACATGAACACCTCCTCATCTAGCATGATCTAGCTTGTCATCGCCTCCCAACACCAGCCATGTTTTAATTAACTTAAGTAACTAGATCTTTTAGAAGAGATGCATTTGCGTGATCCAGCTCTGCGAGCGCTGAGGGCTGATGTCACTTGTTCTAGAGCGTTCTACGGCACTAGGGTGTACAGGAGGTTCACTAGGCTACATCTGTGTCGAGGACGTTGTATGTCACTTTTCTTAAAAGCAGTTAGTACCTGAAGAAAACTGGAAAACTGAAATCACAGTGAAAAATGCCGTTGTTGGGTTTGATTTAGCGTGAGCATGTAGGTAGTGTTGGACCGTTCTGACGACTCTCACTATATTCTGGCACGTGAGCTCATTTGGCTGTAAAGCTGTGGTACCGTGAGGGGATAGTGTCCCTATTTAAACAGGTTTGTCAGTCACCTGTCTCCTGTCCGGTTTCAACTGTTTGGGCTTGTAGGAAAGCAGGCAGAGATTAGGACAGTGTGCAGAGTTTGCGTAAGAAACACCATCAATAAATGTGTTGCTTAACGGTCATGCCTTTCTATTGCAGTCACCGCAAATAGGTCAATCAGATTTTTATTTGAGTGCGGATGAGTGTGTGTTTGCGTGCGTGCGTGTGTGTTACGCGGAAGAGAAAGGATCAGACAGAGATGAAAAGACAGACAAAGTAATCCATGTGTTATGGAGAGGGCTTAGTGGTTTACTGATGAGAAGGAAAACGTCTCCATGCTTCTTCACGCATGTGATCCTGATTACGCTTGGTGTGTGTGCATGCGTGTGTAAGCTGCCCTTACAATGCATTTCTCCCCTTGATCATCTGAACTACGTTCAGTACCTCTCTCTCTTTCTCTCTCGTTTTCTTCCTCTCTCCATTTCCCTCTCTGTCTCTCTCTTTCTCGCTCTCTCTCTCTCTCTCTCTCTCTGCCAGCAATAGCTAGAATGGGTCAGGAACTCATGGTGCGTCACAGCCTAGACCGATGGGGCTAAAACTCAAAGCTGAACACAGAATGGTTGTATTCATGGCTTGGTGAGTCACTACAGTCCTGAGCAGCCTCTCTCCCAGTGGTCTGGAGCTTGATGACAGAGGCGGCTTGCAGATTTGGCGGCAATCCTGTGATTGGACCGTCTCAGGGAGAGTGAACGCTCATGTCACAGACGAGCACAAGGGTCGGGTCCGAGGGGGCTTCAGAATTCAAGAAGAAAGCAACTGGGCTCCTGGGACTTGAGGAATGACCTTGGGCTCCTCTCTGTTGCTGCTGGGTCAAAAAGCACGATTGGTCATGGATGGGATGACAGACTCACGCTTTGCTCCCAGTCAGGGGGAACAGTGTTTACACAGGGGCTTGTGATAGACAGGGTGATAGATACCAGGGGTTGATGGCTGGCATTAGATGTTGGCCATGACCTGAAACGCCACTTTGAACTGAGCGGATTAAAACGATGACCGTTTGCTGGCCGTATAGATCATATAAGGGCAGCTCCCTTCCTAGGCTGTGGGGTAGGTGTGGTTAACTGGGGGAAGGAAGCGGAGAGGTTAAGTGGCTTGTTGCTATGGGAACCTGCCACAAAAATCCTCTTTGGTAGGAGGAGGTTTCAGAAGGCATGTCTCGACCCAATCCTTTAGAATCATCACAATACAAGATCACCGAGTATTTACACACACTCCCTTAAACACCTACCGGCTGTACCCATCCCACTTGCACGTCAACACACACGTGCACAAACACACCTAACACTTTGTGGTTAACCATTAGCTATGTAAGTAGTCCTGCAGATACAGTGACAGTAGGTACCCTAATGAGCTGTTGTGTTTTGAGTCGGTAGAAGTTTGTTCCAACATGCAGCGTGGTCTCTGCTCTTCTCGGTTCTGCTTCTCGAAGCATAGTCTCTCCATTTCGTTCATCTCCAGAGTAACCAGGTGTGTGCGTGTTTGTATGCCTGTGGGACGTATGAGGGCGACCTGTCCTGCCTGAAATCCAGGGAGGTAAAGAGGGGCTGAGATCACGGGGTGGGAAGTGAGATGGAGGGGGTGGGTGGAGAGGGGGGAGAGGGGCTGTCAGTATTGGCCTCAATACCATAGAGGGCAACAAGGGTTTGCTTTCATCACCTGAATCTACCCTCCCACCCCCACCACACACACACACACACTAACACACAGAGGCACACACACAGCCCAGCAGTGGGCTCCTACCCTGGCGTCAAGAGGTCCACACACACACTCACACTCACACAGGGCCCATTGAGCTTATTAAGCAGGGCTCACGAGCCCAGTGGCCGTACCAAAAGACTGTACTGTACCACCTACTGTGGTATCTGAATACTGCTCCTGTTGACCTTTCCTGTCTGTCAGTGCAGAAGAGGACTCATGATGGGAGGGCCACTCAGTTTGCTGCTCCTTCTTTGTTAGCGTGTTAGCGCACCGCAGGCTAACCCTAATGCATTAGCCCCAGGCTGTGGACCGTAGTGCTGCAGGCCCCCAGCTAGCTAGCGAGTAGGGAGGCTCTGCTGCTCCACCTCTGCCTCCCTTTGTTGCTGCTCTCCACCAGAGCAGAGAACGCTTGGGTCTCACTCAGCCGTGAAGATACAATCAGAGAGCTTGTTTATATGGGAAGATCTCTACCATCCTAAATAGCACATTGAGGGGCCTGTCTCATCCGCTGTCTCTCTGTCTGTCTCTACATATGTCTGTCACTTTGTCTCCACATCTCCCTCGTTCCCCATCTCAGTCCGTGTCTCTGTGTTTGTCTGCTCCTCATTCTCTTAGTCTGTCTCTGTCTGCCTTTATATCTGCCTTTATATCTGCCTTTATATCTGCCTTTCACTGTCGGTCAGGTCTGTCTGTCTGTCTGTCTGTCTGTCTGTCTGTCTGTCTGTCTGTCTGTCTGTCTCTCTCCTTCTGTCTTCTCTATCTGCCTCCCTCTGTCCTCCGTCTCTCGCCTACAGACAGAGGAAGTGAGAGTCCAACGTCTCTCACTTCCTCTGTCTGTCTCTTTCACAGTAACTCTCTGTCTATTGTTTTGACTACAAACGTCAAAATAGGGGTAAGCTAGGACGTTCTGTATGTGTGTGGCAACGCGTGTGCGTAATTTGGTTTTGCTCGCCGAGTGAAATAAGCTCTGCCATGTGAAGCAATTTCATTGTAGCAGTGCTTTTTCTTCCTCAGTTGCAGTAACCAACACACTCTTAGTCTCCCTGTTGCCTGGCCTACAGTAACTTCCTGTCTCTGACGTCATCTGTAGCTCCTTCATAAACATGATGTCAGTAAACTTGGTGAGATGTAATGACAGCTGGTGTCCACATACAGCTTCTGGCCTGATAGTGTTAATGAGCTCACTGTGTCATTCTCAGTACTGACTCAGGGACAGTTCTCTCTGGGTTTCACTTCTCCCCCACACCACTCTGTCCGCTGTCCTGTGTGTGCGCGTGTGTGTCATTGGTACAGAGATCCAGAACTGTGTGTTTAATTTCAGTGATAGGAAGGACTTGCCGTAAGCATCCAAAAGAAAAATCTTTTGAGACAAACTGGCAGCAATTAAATTCCTCTTAAGCCGGCAGAACACAAGACATTTGTTGTGTTTAATGAGCTTACACTGGTTCATTCTCTCAGAAACAAGAATTCAAATCTGGACACATTCCAGAACTGCACTCACACTATGATTCTCTCGGACTCCTGGATGGGTTTCAGACAGGATTAAGCTCTTTTATTCCATTATGTGTGTGTGTGTGTGTGTTTCTGTGTGTGTGCGTGCGTGCGTGCGTGCGTGTGCTCTTACAGACTCTCCCTGAACGGAACACTTAGTTGCAGATGTCAGAGCCAGAGTGTGGAAGGAGGTATCTTACCTTCTCTTGCGTCAGCTCCCAGCTGTTGTGTTCATGTTTGGAGCCTGGCAGAAGAAGGTTCTAGATCAGTACCAGCCACCACTGCAGGCCAGTGAGCTCCACGCCCCCCCAGCCCCCGTCCCCCCAGCCCCCGTCCCCCCAGCCCTCATCCTCCCAGCCCTCGTCCCCCCAGCCCTCGTCCCCCCAGCCCTCGTCCCCTGCTAGGATTAAGACATTGCTTTCCTGCTCCCCTCTCTTGCCTCTTCTCCAACTCTTAAGCTTTCTGTTCACTGAGTGGAATCTGATGTTTCGTTGAGGTGAAAAGGAGTGTGTGTGTGGTGCTCTGTGAGGTTTGATCAAACACAGCACACAGAGGTTATACCTCACAGTATTAACCTCAGAGTCGACTGGAAGCAGTTGTTTTTTTCCGTTGTGTGTGTCTATTTGTATGTCTCTTAGTAAGAGCACAGCATCCCTCTGTGTTCGGTCTCACACACAAACCCACACTTGACTCACACGCACACCTACTCCACAATCCCAATTGTGGCATCTGAGGGGATGTTAGTGGAGACAGAGGTAGAGCTGTGGTGGCTGCTGGGTAAGAGAGTTTCAAAGCCTCCAGGTAACCCCTGGTGACTGACAGTGAAGCATGGTCTTCTGTAGTCTGCTTCTCCTCCCCAGACCCCCCCCCCCCCCCCCAGCCCCTACCCAGGGAGAAGCAGCCACCGTGGTTGCGCTCCTAGCAACCTCCCAGTGGGTGTGGCCATGTCAGCTTGGCAGTGTGGAGGAGCGTAATCCATCTGCTCCTTTAAGTGTCTCCCACCTTTGTAAAATCATAAAAAATTGCTGTTAAATATCATGCAATTCGTAAATTCAAATAAACCATTGCAGCGTGCGTGTGAGTGCGCGCACGCTCTCGCGTGGGGTGTGTGCTTCTATAGCGGTCCATATGTTTGTGATTTATTAGCAGAGCTGAAGCTGTGTTTACTAGGTGACTGAGATTCCTCACCTCAGGGCTAAGAACACGTGTATATATACAGCCAGCCGTGCACACACTCACACATGGAGAAACAACACACACTCGTTCACACGTGTAAACACAGTCGCTGCTCTACTCAGTGGCTTTTGATTGCTTTGGTCTGATTTGAATTAGAGGCTCATCTCCCTGTGATCTCTGTGGTGGCTCTGTGGTCTGGCAGAGTGGGGGCCGGGTTCCAGGCTGGTGCCAGGCCGAGATTGGACCTGGTCACGTTTGGATAGCTGTCATGCTGAGTTGGGATCTGTTCTGGTCTAACAATGGTGGTTTACAGAGAAAAGGCTAGGATAGTTGGAAATACAGACACGCAATACGGACATGGCATGGCTGTCTGTATATATACACGCATGCAGGCAGACAGGATGTTGTGCGAGCGAAGGTCCATGGTGTCAATGTTGATGCTTCCAATCAAGAGGAGGCTCACTCCGGACAGTCCCTGGCCTGATGGTAACAGACCTGCTCACCGGTGGCTTTCAGATCTCATCCAAACCCGATTGACTCTAACGAAAGCAACATGGCCGACGCTGCCTTTGAAATGCATTCCACATGCAGAGGAGCGTGTGCGTGTGTGTGTGTGTACCAGTGTGTGGGCATTTGTCTGTGTTTGTATGGGGGGAGATGAAATAGAAGTCTTTCCTTTCCCTTTCACTCTTGTTTACGTCCCGTAACCCCCCCCCCCCCCCCCTCTACTGGAACTCTGATATAACCTTGCGTAGCCTTAGATAGCTACACAGAGACCCTCTTCATGCATCCTGGGAGGGGGGGGGGGAGGGATCCTGGCTGAGGGGAGGGAGGTGTGTCAGGGCAGGCCTGCATGACAGCTCGGAGGACAGGAGTTGACTCTACCTGAAGGATCCGTGTTGAAGGATGGGACTCCTGTCCGTGTAGGTACACGCCACGCTGTCTGTTAGAGAGGCTCCTCCCATGGCTTCTCCTTCACGTGCTCCACGTTCTATCCCAGTTGAGAACTCCGAGCCATCGTGCCTTTAGCACAGCAAGCAGTTCCACCTCGTCCTAAACAAAGGCAGCAATCTTGTCTGTCGAAGCAGAGTGGTTATGAAGCAGAGTTGTAAACACTGTCACAACAGCACTCTGAGGCTTGGGCGAAATACTCTGGTAAAAGTAGAAACCAAAAGTGAGCCACCTAGGTATTTTCTACAACCACAGACAAACAACATGGCGTCTACTGCTGCAACACTAGCTCGGCTGTGTTAGCGTACCCAGTATCGCCGCAGAGCCTCCCGCAAGTGTGCGTATGTTTGTGTGTGTCCGTTTGAGATGGGAAATTGATCGATTCCTCCCTTCATTGTATATGAATAGGATGATTATATGATTCTCGAAAAAAGTGTATGCGTTCAAGTTTCTGTGTGTGTCTGGGGAATGTTTGGGTGTGTGTGTGTGTTGCGTGTGTGTGTTGCGTGTGTGTGTTTGTGTGTGTGTGTTTGGTTGTGTGTGTTTGTGTGTGTGTGTGTGTGTGTTCGGTTGTGTGTGTTTGTGTATGTGTGTGTTGGGGTGTGTGTGTGTGTGTGTGTGTCTGGGGGTGGGTCCCACGGTTCCAAGTGACAGCATATCCCTGTAGGGAAAGAGGCGAAAGAATGAAAGTGGAGAAACTGGAAAGAGAAGGCAGATAGAGAAGCGAGGTAGAGTGCTTAAAGTAAACAAACAGAGTGGGGAAGTGTTGAGGCCTCCTACAGGATGTGTGTGTGTGTCTATCCTACCCAGCTGGCTCCCATTTACCCAGGAATGAGTCTGCACCTCTCAGAGGCCCGGACCTGCCCTGCTTTGAAGGCCTGTGTGTGTGTGTCTGTGTGTGTGTGTCTGTGTGTGTGTGTGTGTGTGTGCGGTTGTATGTCTGTGCGTGCATGCATGTGCGCATAATTGTAGCTTCATTAAAAGAGCGCCAGGCTCCAAAAAACACATAAAACTCAACCTCCACACACACACACATACACATCCCGTACTGTTTACTGTACGGAGTGTACGTGTGTCCTCTCACACACTCACACACTCATGACAAACCCATACACACGACAAACACATACACTGGCTGCAGTTTCACCAGCATGGCACATAGAAGCCTAAACAGTCCTACGGGCTTGCATTTAACTGCTTCCAGATGCACACGCAAGACACAACTCTCTCACACACACTCTCTCTCACACACACACACACACTCACACACACAGACACACACACACAGAGCAAACCATATGCTCTTGAATTTCATCAAACAGTTAGTTCACGTCAGGGGAATAACAATCTGTAATCGAATGACGAGCTTGTAGATTGGTAAGGACATGAATTAGAAAAGGCTTGTGTGTTTAGGAAATGTCTTATTAGTGTTATCTAGAGTAGCTAATGCATGAAAAGCAGGCTTGGTGTGGGTCCTTTATATCAACTACACACTGGAGTTAGGCTGACAGTAAACTGCTGCTCAGCTACAACAGGGTGTGAAAACTGTGTGTGTTTGTGTGTTTCCAGATGTAGATGGGAGCAAGGAACCCCTCATACACAGGGTAAAGGTTACAGTAGAAGGGTTGCTGGGAGATGACAAGGACAGTGGCAACAACAACAACAGCCTGTCACAGCCGGACCTGACAACACCTAGCAAGAGTATTACATGTAAGTGCGCACGCTCACACACACACACACACTCACACACACACACACTCACACACACACACACACACACACACACACACTCACACACACACACGTTCACACATACAACCCTTAGAGTTTTGGTTCCATGACTTAGCCCCACTGGTGAGTCACAGCATTTCAATCCTAATGGACATTTTCACACACCCTGAAGAAAGAGATCAGCTAGTCAGGTATACAGCGCACACACTGACCCAGATACACACGGGCACACACAGTTCACTCAGATACATACACACACATTCACAACACTGACTTGGCTATAGGACAAGTGAAGTGGGTTATTTTTTTCGCTTCACATTTTGCATGCTTGTCCACAATGTGTCACTTATCATGGCCAAATGAAACAACCTTGTCTCTCTCTCTCACACACACCTCCTCTCTTCCTCTCCACTTCAGCTTTCCTCCATTCCAAACTCTTTGCTGTGCTGCTTTCTCCCTGTTCTGTGCTAACTGTGATAGTTCAAGTATTGCCATGGCGACTGTAGGTGAGTTTCGCCTGCTGGCTTCCTATGTGTGTCGTCTGTGATCCACAGATCTCTTTTTCATCTTCTTCCTCCTCCTTCTCCTCCTCTTCATACTGTACCACTAGGCAGTGAAGTCTGGTGTGATCTTGCATTCCTTGTTCTTTCTCTCTTGTTTTATGTCCCCATAAAAGCTGTATAAACCCTGAGCTCCATACTCTAGGCTAAGAGGCTTATGCAACACCTCGAACAAAATGTACTGCAATGTACTATAACAGTACCCCATAGCCTCTCCCCCCCCTCAGCCTGTCTCTCCCACATCCCCCTCTTCTCCCTCATCCCTCCCTGCATCCCTCCCTCCCTTAACATCCCCACGCTGCCTCTCTTTCCTGTCAGTGATCACTCCTTGTCTGTCTGCCTGTCTGTCTGTCTGCGTGTCTGTCAGTGCTTCTGTCTGTTGTTTAGCGCTGGGTCTGTTTGCGGGCTGTTGTGTCTCTGTCAGGGTCTGTGATGTCAGCGAAAGAGTTTATAGATCTCCCACAGCTGACTGTGGTGTCATCAGGAAGTCATCTGTCTCAAGCAGTTTAATAAGGAGCTGAGACACATTATGGAATAGCAACTAGCTGTGTTTGAAGGTGATGTCATGACTGGGTTATGAGGGTGGGTGTGGGGGTGTGTGTGTGCGCATTTGCGTGGGTGTTTGAAAGAAACAGAAGCAAGTAGAATTCCTTAGGCCAGATGCCCTGTCTCACATTGATGACATCATTGGTGGAGCATGTGTCTGGCAATGGGCTGGTGACAAGCTGTCTGAGAACAATGTGGAGAGAGCTGGGAACATGTGTTTATGACTAAGGGCCCTATTTACACAATCTGAAATGCAAGTGGCAAGCGTGAAGCACAAGTAACTTTGTTGGCGGGACTTGGGCGCTGTTGCTATTATAAATCTGTTTAAAATGCAAAACTCATCTGGCAATTGTAGGCACTTACATACACACCTAAAACACTTGCAAGAGGACCAGTGTGGAGATGTGTATCAGATGACATCAGGGCTACCCTGGTGATCATGTGATCATGGCCTGTCCATGAGGGAGGCTGGGCAAAGAGTCCACCCTAACCTTCTACACAGCACACACACACAATTTTGTTTTTGTAGTTGGATGATTTGTGATTCCATTTTTCTGTCATTCAAAAGGTTCTTGTGTGTATGGTTTTGTGGCAAGGATTCGGTTTATAAAAAGGAGTGTTGAGTTTTGATTACAGTGTTTCATTCTGACAGATGTGTGAATTGTTACAGTAAGATCCAAGTGCTGAGTCTGATCGGCTTGGGTGTAGTTTTGACATAATGAGCCAAATTCAGCAAAACGTGTGTGAGCAAAAACTACGTTGGGTAAATGTGTACGCTAGATTTACGCTAGCCTTTTTCACATCTTCCTGGACACCACAATGCTTTCCCTCGTTTGGTAATATTTGTCCTTGAATTACGTTTGCAAAAATGGGAACTACTGCGTCTATATAGACGAGAGACGCAAAGTGCATGCGCTTTGCGCACAAGCTACATTATGGCCGCTACATTAAAATACAATTTCAACGTCACTGCCTTTAACCCACCCTGTTCCTGGTTAGTGGCGGAATTGTCTTCTGAAACTGCTAAATATCCAGGGAACGTTTGCACCGGAATGGGCCTCCTTTTTTCGCTAAACTGCCCCCTGGAGCGTAAGTACGTTCCATAATTTACCGACGTGCGTCTGTGGACTGAAAAGTCCGTTGTGCGTTGGGTGCAAAATAGGAATTATACATGCGTCGGTGTACGAAGTCAATTGCACTGGGTGCAAGATAGGGCCCTACGTGTGTGTGTCAGTGTGTACATACTCATCTATGCATAGTTTGGTGAAGTTGAAGTTTGTGTTGTGTCCGTGTGGTTTTCCCACTGCCAGCCCCCATGTCACTATCACCTCATATGTCACTAGTCTCCTCTCTCACTTAGAGGCCTTCATCACTAAACAGTGACTAGTATTGGTAACAAACACACACACAAACAGATGTACATGAACACACACACATATACACACAAAAACACCCATACACACACAACAACAGGAAACAGTTTAGCACAACAGGAGATAGGGAAAAGGCTGAGCTGGTCTGTCTGAACGGGTTATTAAAGGGGAGGAGAGCTGCGACTGTTGCCGGTTCAAAATATAACAAGATTGTGGCACTGCCTTTAATTAGACATTAGCATGTGATAACCCCGACTACTCTCTTTCACTCTGACTCTCTCTATTTTGTCTGTCCCAATCTGTCTCATTGTCTCTCTGCCTCTTTTCCTCTCTGTTTCTCGCTCTCCAGCACACACACAGCACGTGTCATCAGTGAGGTACATCCTGTGACACCGAGCTCCTACAAAGAGCAGCTCTGGGGGCGGTGATGTCAGGGGGTCAGCATCCACGGGGTCGTGTTCCCGCTTAAGCCCCCCTGTTGTGGCGGGGGCAGGGTGAGAGGAACACGTAACATGACTCATCCCCTTGGATGTTTCCCCCCCACGGTCCTCCGTTCATCTCCTGATTCCTCTCCTCCTCTCGCAGTCGCACCTCACTTTCTGTTTCTGTCACCAGTCCCCATGACACCTGCTTCAAGCTCCCTTGTCTGGGGGGGGGGGGGGTGTTCGTTTCCAATGACTGTGCGCTGACGAGCATGTGTTTTTGTGTTTATGCTGGCCTCTCTGCTCTCTGTGTGTGCGTGCATGTGTGTTGTTAAAGTGAGTCAGAGAGAGGGAGGGCAGGGAGCGCTGAAGTGAGAAGGCAGAAACGTGAGTGGTGAGAGAGAGAGAGCCAGGAAGTGAGGATTTAGAGGTACAGTGGTCTGAAGTTCATCCACTCTCTGTGTAGAACAGCAGAAGATATTGAGGGATTTAGGTGTGTGCAAAGAGCCTTTGCGGAGGCCGTTCTCTGTCTAGGATATAGTTAAGTACAGGGTGACGTTAGGAAGGAGGGCGGGAGGGAGGGAGGGAGGGTAAGAAGGAGGGAAGAGAGAAGGGTGGTAGAGGTGAGCAGCCGGAACATGAGGGTGAGTCACTCTCGCCCCAGCCAGACACACCACACCCCCATCGCTACCGGCAACAGGCGAGAGCCTCCTGTCCAGGATGGGTGTGATTGCTGCTCCTGTTCTTTCTTACTCTCCCCTACAAACACACACATGTACACACACACACACTGTGTATGTGGTGTGCCAGTCTCATCATGTTAACCTCAGTCATTTAAGCTCTTTATTTGCTGTTATTTTCAACCAGCGCCGGTGCTGAATCACGGCATTTAAATGTGTCACTCCCATCATGCATCATTCCTGCCTGAAATAAACACACTTCCAACCAAGCTGATTCATGACTATATGCTCTACTTCTCTCCCTCCTGCCTTCTCTCCCTCTCTCCACCCTGTTCTCCTCTTTGTACAAAGAGACCTTATGCGTGTGTGTGTGTGTGTGTGTGTGTGTGTGTGTGTGTGTGTGCGTGCGTGCCAAGTTGGCATTGTTGTCTGCCTCCAAGCTCTATGTGGAGACAGGCGTCTGTCAGTCTGACTGTCTGTCAGATGCCCAAGACAAATTTTCTTGATTGCTGCCCACACGCACACGCACTCACACACACACTCACACACACACACACTCACGCACACACACACTCAGGGTAGGGGGCTTTCAACTGCTCTTCCTCCATTATGTCTCTTATGAAGCCTGGAACTTTACACCTCTCTCACCCTTTCCCCCTTTCCTCCCTGTCTGGGACTCTGACTCCCATAATCCACTGCTGTGAGTGTAAATGTGCTTCTGGTTAGAGGGGGAGACAGGGAGACATAATACAGTACAGCAGCCCATATTGACTTTTGACATACTTCTGAGGAGAAAGTATGTTTTCCTCGGACAGCCTGTGCATCCACCCACACACACACACCGCCACTGCAGCCAGCCAAACATCTGGAGTGAGGTTAGAAAACGCTGAATGAAAGAATCTTTAATAACACTGAATTGGTTGTGTGATCCCGGCTGTTAGCCAATCAAAACAGTCCTTGCTGGGTTATCTGTCTCAAAGCGATTATCCAACGGACGCTTTTATTGCAAGTCATGTTTCATTACTTGCCCAGGCCCCTCTGTTTGTTTGTGTCCCAGTCCTCAGTGTGTGCATGTGTGTGTGTGTGTAAGGGGGGGGGGGATATCCTGTGAGTATATAATACGTGTCCCATCACATAGTCTAGAGTTTGACCATACCTCTCTCCATCTGTGTTTTCAGGTCAAGAAAATATTTAGGGCCTCAATAGGATGGTATTAAATATTATCATAATATATGAAAACCACCATTCCATCTGGCCCTCCTCTCCTGTTCTGGCCGTTTGTTTGTCTTGGCAGTTAAGGTGCTCTTTTCACACTGCTCCTCATCCTCGCAGGGTAATTAGTGTTCAGTGGTGCTCCCAGCTAAAACGTACAGAGTAGCTGGCATTAGCCAAGCCAAAGTCAACGCGGTCTCAGTTTGTGTGAGTGTGTGAATTTGAGCGCGTAAGCCCATGCATGAGTGTGCGCGTGGTCGGGTGATTTATGTCGGGTTTGAATTGAGCGAAATTTGGTAAAGTGTGAACAGACAGGAGTGGAGGAGAAGGGAGCCGAGTGGAGAAGAAATGAGAGGAGAAGAGTTAAACAGCCAGGAAAGAGGGGAGTCTTAAGAGAGACCAGAGGAGGCTTGTGGATGCAGCACTTCGTGGAGTTAAGTTGTGTAACAGTCTAGACGAGCGGGGTCAGGGGTCAGCTGGGTGAACACATGCGCCTTCCCGTCAGCCCCCTGGGGTGGGCCGGATCTCTGACTGCGTTTCCCAGAACCCTCCTTTCGGAGCGCTGAGTCAGCGCTCAGACTGGTAGAGGGGCCCAGTCCGGGAGTTTATGAAAGACTTGGGGAAAGCCTGGAGGAACCTGAACCCACCAACACACACACACACACACACACACACACACACACACACACACACACAGTCTTCACAGAAAGGCACAAAAACCTATCTGTGTGCTGTCTTTACATTTACAAGTCGCATAACATATTTACATATTTACAATATTTTAATAACTTCTTACTAACCGCATTTTTGATGTTATTCTTGTGCTCAGGTCAACCTGTGGCCCGATCCACACCTCTGTGCCCCACCCAGCCCACCATCATCCAGCCTCCCAGCCTGCTGCGCAACGGAGCCAAGTCCCACACACACATCCACTGCACTCACGCACATCGCACCCACACACCTCAAATACACACCCAGTCAGTTCACACTCACACGGCCCACGCCAACGGGGTGAGGAACGGCTGCGTTCACGAGCGGCCCGCTCTGGGCTCCCTGCCGCGGGCAGCATCCTCCTCGTCCTCCTCTTCCTCCACGGGGACGAAGAGGCCCAAGAAGCTGCAGTCCAACCCCTCCATCACCTCGCAGGGCAGCAAGAGGAGCAAGACCAGCTCCAAGAGCAACAGCTCCCAGATCCCCACAGAGGCACAGGATGGTGAGACACACACACACACCCTGAATACACACTCACAAACACACACACATACACACACAGGCAGGGATATAGATGCTCATAGTAGTGTAACTGTTTACTGACAATATGAATGTTTACCTTTCAATACTATTGGTTAAACAGTGTTGCCAATTTAGCAACTATGTCGCTAAATCTAGCGACTTTCGGCTACTTAGGCCATCTCTGTTTTTGTTGTTAAGCTGCAGCAAACTGGGGCATCGTTGTACTTCCATTTTGTAATTCTTCCACTCCTTCAGAACACCACCAGCACCACCAGCAACCCCTGCTTGTAACTAAATGACCAAGGACAAATGTGTGTCCTCAGGTTAACCTGCTGTCTCTGTCTACTCCTTCAGACTGCTGTGTCCACTGCATCCTAGCCTGCCTGTTCTGTGAGTTCCTGACTCTCTGTAACATCATGCTGGACTGCGCCACCTGTGGCTCCTGCGCGGGGGACGACTCGGCCTGTTTCTGCTGCTGCTGCGGTTCCGAGGAGTGCGGAGACTGTGACCTCCCCTGCGACATGGATTGTGGGATCATCGATGCCTGCTGTGAGTCGGCGGACTGCCTGGAGATCTGCATGGAGTGCTGCGGCCTGTGCTTCTCCTCCTGAGCCATCCGCAACTCCAGGAGGCGCCACCGTTTTGTTACTTTAGACACAGAGATACAACCTGGATCAGTGTGTATCAAGAGCTGGGTCTTCTTGACCCGCTGGTCTGTCTCCTTGCCAGTCCCCTTTCAGGCCGCAAGTCTTAGACTGGCCGTGGGCTTGAAAACACTGGTTTAAGTAGAGATATCCCAAAAAGCTTTTTGGAGTGCGTTCCAACACAAGAACTTTGAGCTGATGTTGAAATTTGGACAATGTGCGGACGTGAGTAGACCATTATTTTGACCAAGCTGAAGACGCTGTCCCAGAACCTTCCGCTCCGGAGCCTGTGATGACGAGAGAAGGCAGTGGGAGGTCTGCTGTGGTGTTGGCCAAATGCTGATCCCAGCACCTCAGCGGTGGCGGTTCTATCTGGTTCTGTCTGGTTCGGTCTGGGCTGGGCTTGTGGACCCTGGGTGCGGCGGGCCTTATTACAGCAGAGCCCCCTGTGCCTCCACAGGCGTCCTGAGCGGCCAGGCACAATGACCGCAGCTCTCCATGCATGAAAATGACCTCCACAGCAAATGAGAAAATGGCTCAATTTAACAGGATTTGAGTGTTTCTGTAGATAAGACACATAGAGTAATGGGGAAAAGACCTCTCAGAGTTGGCAAGGGGTCTGGTTTGTCCTTCACAAGGACACTGTCTTGATGGTCTCTTGCTGGCAGTCCCTTCCTCAAGGCCCACACTACGTGTGGAGGATGTCTTCATGGCAGTCTGTCACACTGTGCATTCTGTTAACAAGCACTTCTCTCAGCAATCATCAGCCGTGACGCTGGAGCATGGTCCTTCCTCTTCCCTGGACAGGCACTAGTGAGGCTGCCTGGAGACGCAGTCCTCAGGCTCAAGGCTCCAAGCCAGCTGGTCCAGGTGGTGGGAGAAGGTCCAGGGGGTGGGAGAAGGTCCAGGTGTTTGGAGAAGGTCCAGGTGTTTGGAGAAGGTCCAGGTGGTGGGAGACAGTGAGGACATCCTCCTCCCTGGCCATGTGAAGGAAGAGGTCTTTATCTTATTGCTCTTCTCCCCCACTTCTATATTTGTTGTCTAGCAGCCCCTGGTGCTCTTTAATGAGGTCCTCCATGCTGTTACTGTACTGATGGGTAGCAGTCTGGAAGGCAGCCACAAGTCTGTCTTTGTGAACACACAGGCTTCTAGGTCTCATCTCTCACTGCCAATCTTCTCTAAATCCTTTTTTTGGGGTCGGTTTTAGTTATAGTTAGAGATATTTTGCATTTTATCATTTAATGTGAAAGTGCCGTTTCTATGTTATGAGAACCAGCCTGGCCCCCCACAAAGCAGGCCCTCCTCAAGACCTCCTCAAGTCCCCGTCTGAATATCTTCCACACGATAAGTTTTAACTTTCTGCTCCTGCAGAATCCTGAATGGTACGTTTATGTTCGTGGTTACAGATTGGGGCTCGTCACTTCTCTCCGGTCCGGTTCTACAGATGCGTTCTGTTTGAGATACATGTTCACTGGATCTACGTCTCTCTCTCGCTGATTCAGCTCTGATCTCAGACCATCACCAGGACTTGGCAATGAATAGACTTTTGCCACATCTCAAAGTACACTTACACCATAATGGCCAAAAAGTACACATGTTTGACTTGAGGTAATGTTCTGCAAACTCAAACAAGCTTTTGCATGCATGGCAAGGTGATACGTGTTTCATATCAGTGTTGAACTGGGTCTCACTGGCAGAGCTTGATGCAGTATGCAGCACTAGCAGAAGCAGTATAGGGTGTACTGGCAATAAGGAATGCTAGGAGATAGATGGTAGTAGCTGCATGTCAGATCTCTGCAGTAGTGTTTTATGGATGATAGAACTGGGATGATTTACGTTTAGTCATGTTCCGTTTCCAAAAGTAATCGTATCGGGTTGTTTTATTCACGTTTGTCAGCCATTTTGTTTCATAGAGATAAAAGGATGTTTTTGAATTTATTTCTTTCATCTCATATGTGGAGTTTAAAAAAACAACAGTGGACTATGAATCTATCTTCTTTTCGGTGATTCTCCATTGTGTTCCTCTATGCTGTGAACAAAGAGACTGCAATTATGCACAGGCCGTTGCTGCCTTCCCTGACAAACACACACACACACACACACACTCACACACACCCACACACACACACACATAATATTAACTCTCATTCCCATAAAAGTGAACTGGACAACAGCCAACATACTGTAAATGTTAACCAACTGGTATCAGAGTAAGCAGATCTTTCACCATATTGTGTCCAGCGACTGGGTACCCTAACCTTAGCTACGCCTGTCCTTCAGAGACGTCTCCTCTGAAGACGGCTGGGATGTCATGGACATGAGGATGCAATGCTACCTGGCTGTGCTTGAAGCAGTCTGCTTTGTGATATGTTCTCAACATGTGTTGTGTAGTCTTGCACCTTGTTGTGTAATAAAAGGACAATGTAAACTGGAGTAACATGGGCTTTGAGTTTCATCTTTGCAACTGTCTTGATAGACTTCAGGCATCAGCTGCCAAACAATTTGAACCAACATGATACAATTGCTGTGAAATACAAATGTTCAGATCCAAACAAAGTGTAACCGCATAATTTCCATGAAACCATGTTTTGCTTCAATAATCTGTATCTCTTTAAGAAGATTGCGCAAGACCCCAACAATCCAGTCTTTTCTCAGCGCTGTTGTGGCCTGAGAGGAACATAGAGGAGGGAGTGAACAACTGGCCTCATGCAGAACGCTGCACTTTAATATGTTTTTTAAAGGTCTGCCAAAGTCGTTCAGCAGGAATGCCTGTTCAGGCCAATACATCAATGTGTGGAGAAACACTGGGGACTTTTTCTCTCATTCTCTCTCTCTCTCTCTCCTCCTTTTTTCTCTCATTCTCTCTCTCCCCCTTTTCTCTGCCTCATTCCCTCCTCCTTTCATCGTGTGTTCTCGGAAAGGAGTCTTTGTTGAGGAGTGCGCGTGTGTGCGTCCAGTCTTGGGTGTGAGGTGTTGACTACAGCCTGTTTGTCTTACCTTAAGATAACCAGGCTGGTGGGAGGCAATAAAGTGACGGCTCGCTATGTTGGTGTGTGTTTGGTTCGTCTTCCAGCGCAGCTCGGCAGGTCACACACAGCATCGATTCATGATGGAATAGATATTCTGAAGGAGGGGGAGGACAGATGGACCGAATATCCAACCATATGCAATTGTTTAGGAGAAAGACGGGCTTTTCTTGTCACACAGGCATCAGTCGCACACTGTGTAGTCACTCATATACAGTACACACGCACGCACACTCACACACATCATAAATGACACACACCCCCTGCAGAAATTTCCCATGCACAAAGCAGGCACTGGGGACAAGTGGCTATTGAATATTAACCATGAAATTACAAAGGCTGCATTCTAATGGAGGTGACAGGGTCAGAAGCTGTGATGGAAATCATAAATTAATACCCCTGACATGACAAGCCACTCGCCTTTGGCTCTGGTAGAATACACTTCCTGGCTTCGCTTTCTGGAGCTAGCGAGCTCACTGGCCAAGGATGGAGGCTCTGTGTTATTCATAAGCAGGTTAATGGAATTCAACAATGGCCTAGGAACACATGCATTCCACTTCACAGTGTACCAAGGCTCTCCTTTGTTAGAGAACACAGCTATCTCACCTTGGGCAGCTGGGTGCGCGTGGGCTAGTCTCAGAAGTGCCTTACTGTCATCAACTTAGGGTCTCCTGTTCAATCTATTGATTTGCTAAACTGTTTTGGTCTACATGCAGTACTGTGGAAGAGTAGCGGTAAATCAGCATGGTTGTGTGTCGGTATGTGTGTGGGTCAGTTTAACAGGACTAGGATCTACTATACGTGTTCCGCATTTCCAACCGGTTTTGCATAGTTTTGTGAGTTGCACGGACACATCTCTTGTTGGTGGCCAGATGTTTCTAGGCCTGACGCATCAGAATGCATGCCTTCTCCACAGCTTTTGGCTTTGAATCAGAGACAAAATGGCATTAGCGCTATGTGGAACTAATTGATTGTGGGCAGAATGCACACACACATACGTACGCACACATACACGAGCACAGCGCAGGCAGATCTGTTTCAGAAAGGCTGGATGAGTCACTAAGTTGTGGGACTGGAGCCAGGCTGTCCCCACAAAGAAATAGATTTTCTTCCCACTTCCACATGTGTGGAAGGGGTAGGCGGGGTTGGGGAAAAGAGAAGGATTGTCTTACCACTTTCCTACTAATCCTTGAATTGATACGGCACCTCATTATGCATGCATGGCTGTGGATGCATTATAGTATGCTTGCGTGGGGTTCCCATGTGCAGTCAGCTTGTATACAGCCATAGTGTGTGGCAGGGACACTGTCTGGATTGGATAGGAGGACAACTGGAGCTTTTCTCTCCTGATTTCTACAAGCTACATCCCCTGTGGGTTGGAAACGAGCAGTTTACAAACAGCAAACGTGTTGAACGGGTAGGTTAGTGTGGGTACAATTCACCTGTGCAAAATCTGAACAATCAAAATGGTTGGATCTAGCCTTGCACAGCCTGGTCTGGAGGACAACCACAAAACTTGCAAATAGAGTACAGTTTTCTACTTTGGTGCATAATTAGCGCACAACATGTTCATTATATGTTCATTATATGTTCCCTGCTTTAACAGAGCGGCGCAGCGTTTTACAACATTCAACATGTTGAAAGGAACCAAACTCATGGCAGACAGACAAGCTTGGAGGGGGAACAGGAATGCATGTGTGTGTGCCCAATGTGCAACGTGTGTGCGTAAGCATGAGCAATATGTGCTATGTTTGTGTGCAATGCATGTGCAATATAATGTGTGTGGGATGTGTGCATGTGATATGTGTGTGTATGTGTGTGTGTGTGTGTGTGTGTGTGTGTGTGTGTGTGTGAGCTGGGTGCTGCTACGAGCTGCAGTGTGCCAGCAGTACTGAGGGAACCACAGCCCAGCAGGCTCCCATAGACACACAGAGGGAGAGGAGGACTTGGCAGACACCGTGCCTTTGTTTCTGCTCTGCTCTCACGGAAGCTGCAGCAGCAGAGGGAGCACAGGGCCTCAGAGGGTGGGTGGAAGACTGCCTCCGGAACCAACACTGGAGGCGGAAGGAGAAACCGGAGATGAGACGGCGTTTGAGTCACTTGCACACTGTCTCATGCCCTCTGAAAGGCACTGATACGTAGACAGGTGAGAGGCCTGGAGGGGTTGAGGAGAGAGTCGTGTTTGGGAGGTGCTGAACGGTGGAGGGATTCTCCATAGACAGGGTTGGAGTTCCAGAGATCACGGTGGCTCCAGAGCGGTCGTGCTGGAGCGCACGTCCGCGTATATTTGCTCTTTCCAGCGAGAAGCTCCGTCTGGAACTTTCTGGAACTTGAGATAAAGTTCAGCACCCCCTGCGCGTGCACAGCACTTGCTTGCCGTATTCTGCCAAACAACTGAGGTCTTGTTCCTTCCTTCTGTCGTTCTTTGCTCCTGTTTTTTTCACCCTCGTTCTCTCTCTTCCTCTTCTTTCACTCACTCTGCCTCTCCTCCACTCCTTGGATCCTCCTTTACGTCTCAACTCCTTTTCCTCTGTGCTCTTCCTTTCATTCCCTCCTCCCCTCCTCCCTCTCCCTTCATTGCTATGTAATCATCATACATCTTCCTTACAGGTGCCTGACAGACAGATTAATCTGGCTACCCAGACCCCATGGGGGAGACAGACCATCAGATAATGAATCCACCGATAATCACCTGATAGATCTCAGCATCTAACGACTCTCTCTCTCTCTCTCTCTCTCTCTCTCTCTCTCTCTCTCTCTCTCTCTCTCTAGCTGGGTGGCGATGTTTGTCTGTAGCAACACTGTTCTAACGAGGGCGTCACCATGGCTCCGGTCCAGTCTGACCCAGCTCCCACACTGAGGGCCTGATAAGGGTGTCGCCATTGTTAGGTTGCGGACAGCTCATTCCAGATGTGCATCGCTGGCTAACATTTCTGTGGCCCTACATCTCATAATAAACATGAAAACAGTGCCGCTTCTCTGCAGAGTGAGATCCGGAGCGTCGTAGCGTGGTTGGAGTTGGGAGCCGCGAGGAGGGCCAGAGGGATGAAGAAACGAGTCTAACTTCATGTTCTGGAACCATGTGCTGTTCTAACAACTCCCCCTAACCCTGACCCTAACCCACAAGACACACACACACACTCTCACATAACACACACTGACACACACACGCACACACATGCACACACAGTGCCGTGCTGGCCCGTCCTGGCCTCAGTCCCAGGCCCAGTGTGTCAGACAGTGGAGCTGCATGCAACAGACACTGCCACTTAGTAGCAGCCTTTCATCTGGCTGGGTGGGAGACGCCAGATACCTTGGGTTGCCTGGACGCTGTTGGGATGTTGTTGAAGGTTACTGGGAGTTTTCTGAAGCATACTGAGACATTGTTTCAAGGGTTTTAGGGACTTTTATCTGGAGGTTAGAAGAATGTTTTGTGAGTATCTTTTTGCTGTGTGTTTGTGTGAAGCAGCTGCCTTGTCATGAAGCTATGTAGAGCAGAGGACTGCAGAGTTGCAGTCAAACAGACATCAAGGAAGAGTGAAAAAGGACTGAGAGAGACAGAGAGAGACAGAGAGAGAGAGAGAGAGACAGAGACAGAGAGAGACAGAGAGAGACAGAGAGAGAGAGAGAGAGAGAGAGAGAGACAGAGAGAGAGAGAGACAGAGAGAGAGACAGAGACAGAGACAGAGTGTGAGACAGAGACAGAGACAGAGTGTGAGAGAGAGACAGAGAGAGAGAGAGATTGAAAGACAAAAGGGAAAGGATGAAAACTGTGCCCAACTTGTTAATGAGGACTGTTACACAACCTCAAGCAATCAGCTTGGCCCCTCCAGCCTCTCGTAACCCTGACAACGTGGCTGGAGGGGAGCCGAGGGTGGGTCATAACACTCTCCCATCTCTCCATCTATAAGCTGCCTTCAGTAGCAGTTAACATGTAACCTCCTCATGTAATCCTACTTCTCTTTCCCCTCTTCCCCCCTCAGCTCCAACCCTCCAGTAGCCCAGTGCCCTTCAGCCCTGCCCCTCCCTCCACCCCTCCACCCCTCCACCCACACCAGTCTTGGTGAGCCCAAGCTGCTAGACCCCAATTGTTTATTTTACAATTGTTCAAAAAATTTACAAAATGTTTTTATACGATTAAAAGACGAAGAGGAAAGAGGATGTTTAATTGAGAAGAGATGCTGATTTTGTGTGTTGCAACTGTGTGTGTGTGCGTGAGAGTGAGAGAGGATGCGAGGTGGAAAGAGAGAGAGAGAGAGAGAGAGCGTCAGACAGCCGGTTAGCAGTACACACAAAAACAGGCTCCTGTTTGAGTTTAGCTGACTCATGCCACCTTGAGCAAATAGGGAGCACAGACCAAGGCCTTGTCGTCGTCCCCCCCCCCACACACACACACAAACACACAAATGCACAAATATTCACTTAATATTTAGTGGTCACACATGCACATCTACACACAAGAACACAAATGCAATCGCACACACACACACACACACACACACACACAGAAACTCACATCTAACAAGTCAACATCTGAGGTCTAAACAGCCTCTCAGATTTCTGCCAGCCCTCCAGTTGGCCTTGAGACACAGACTCCTGTCCAGTCCTGTGTTGACCCATTCCACATTTAGAGAAATGTGCTGCCATTTCAAATGTCTCGGATGAGGAATTTATTTAGGTCGTTGTGTGGGTACAGTCCATGTGAAAGGACTTAGTGCAAACGCAACCGCATCGCATTAACCAAGGTGCTGACGGGAGGAGGAGGCAGGGGACAGACAGACAGACAGACTGAGAGGAGGGAGGAGGAGGCAGGGGACAGGCAGACATACTGTACAGGCAGACTGAGAGGAGGGAGGAGGAGGCAGGGTACAGACAGATAGACAGACAGACAGACGGACAGACTGAGAGGAGGGAGGAGGAGGCAGGGCACAGACTGACTGACTGATTGATTGATTGACTGACTGACTGACAGGGGGGAGGAGACAGACCTGGACGTATCCCCAAGGGGAGCGAGGAGTAGAGAGGGAAGAGGGTCTATAAGGAGGACATCCAGAGGGGCTCTGAGGGGTGTGTGTGGAAGGAAGACGGGAGTGTGCACACAGAGCCAAGGCCTGTGGGAGACCTCAGGGAGCAGACAGGAAGAGGCGCCTTGTCCACACAAACACTCACTTCCTGTCCAGTGGGTGAGTGAGCCGATTGTGAGCAGCATGTTATTCTTACCTATTGTGTGTCTGCGTGTACGTGTGCATACGGTACGCGTGTGTGTGTCACAGGGAGCATGTGACAGTCAGGTGAGAAAGCATGACAGCAAGCCTTCAGACAGACCTCCTCTGGTTGACCTACACACTCAATACACACCTAAGGTACTGTCAGACAAGGAGGGAGGGGGAGAAGGAGTGGGAGTGGGGTGAACGAGGGGTTTGAAACTGTTTAGGTCACAACTTACCCATTGCTATGGAGACCTTAAAGCCCATTTCCGTAGCAACTGTTGCTTTTGTGTTGTTGCCCACCTGCTGTCCGCCCCGCAGGTTAGTAACAGGACCAGTTCCACAGCTGTGCACGCCTCTGCTGGTCTGATGGTTTGCTCCACACCCTCATACTTGTTCTACAACACTATTTGCTTCCAGTAACACCAAATAAAAACATTTAATTGAAAAAAGAACCTTAATCTGATCGTCGGATATTAAAGACGTGAGCTGACGTACAGCAAGCAATCAGCTTGCTTGCCACCGCCAATGGAAATGTCGACCAAAGCCATGGCCGCATTGTGTGAGACCTGATATGAACACACGGCTCACAGTAATGTACATGCTGGAATGACAGCATGTGCTGTCTGAGCCATTCCATCTCCTCACACCATACAGGAAGAAAGAAAAACACTGCAGACCATAGCCCAGGAAGCAAGCCTGTGTTTTGGACGCTTTCATGCACGTACTTTATATTACTACAGATGGTGAGTTTGGATAAATGGGAACTGCGGTATGGTACAGCTTTAACCTGCGTGCGGAATGCGGTACAAAATGGCAGCTTCAGTCAACAGGCAACGTGCCTGTCTACACACATCATCCATCAAATCTGAACACTCAACACTTGTTTCATTCAAGATGTATCACGTTTTGGTTTGGTACGGATACATTAAAGATATCCCCGTACTGCGTACCAACATTCAGAATATGCCTTGTCCAAGTGCTCTTTTAGAATCAGATATTGGATTTTCAGCATTGAAATTCAACACTTTATAATCCCTGGGAGAAAAAAAAAATCAAATTGCATAGTGGGAATGACGTACATTTCAAAGTCAAGACATGAAATGATGAAAGGTGAAATATCACAGGATGTTACAAAAGGCACCTTTAAGTTTTTAGATCTATTTTGGTGTTTTCACCTGAGATTTGATGCTCTTCCAACACACACTCTGACCATCAGTCCCAGTCAGCCCTGTAGAGCACAAAGCGTTGGACGTACATCTCCCTGTCCAATTTCTCTGTCTTTCTATTCTCTCTCTGTCTCTGTCTCTCCATCTGTGTGTGTCTCTCTCTCTCTCCGCCTGTCAGGTGGGAATGAGGCTGTTCCCGGTTCCACCGGCCGCACCGGAGCTTCCGTCTGGGGCGAGAGATACCATCTCAGGCTCCTCCACTCTGCAGACAGCTGGTAATGATGTCCTCTCACACACTGGGCCTTGTGTCTAATAGTCCTGGAGAAGCCCAGCACACAGATGCAGAAAGACCAGAGCTGCTTCTTAGACCAAACAGAATGGCTGAGGATGGGAACGGCCGCTCTACATATTCACTTTCTATGTTCCTTTCAGGTCAGTCCCGGAGCAGCTCCTTCATTTCACACCATCTCCTGTCTGCAATCTTCACCAGCAGACAGACCAATGGACATCAGGCTCATTAAAGTTCTCTAAGATTTACAATCACCTTTTACCATGGACTTGCTCGACTTGAAAATAGAGACAGAGACACCAGATCAGAAGCAGTATACTGCAATACGTGAACTTCCCTGCTCCAAACTTTTACATGAATCAATGTGAATCCCCAAATCATTGAATCATCAGTATTGAAAAGACCCTGAACTTGAAACATGCAGGTTGTGGATCAGTACAGACACATCACGTAGTCACACAACAGATCGGTCACATTGCTCCAGGCGTCATTTCCAGGCCTGGGAATCAAAGCTTCTAGTTGACTACAGTCTAAAGCCGACAGCATTCCTCCTCCAAGCTGAGCGGAAGGGCTTCTGGAGGCTACACATTGAGAGCCTGGTTCTGTCTCCTGGTCCTGGTCCAGCTGTCTCATGGATGAGAGAATTACTGAAGCCTGCAAGACAGACTACAGCTCAATTAGACAACACAGGTACTGCTGGGCTACTAATGAGACCCTTTGCCGTAGACGGAGACAGTTGAGGTCCAAGTAGACAGTCTACGTCTCTCTTACACACATGCAGGAACACACGCACACAGGAACACCCACACTCACAGGATCCCATACGCACCCACAGGAACACACACGTGCCCCCCTACACACACACAGGAACACACACATGCCCCCTACCACGGCCTCCAACCTTTCTCCACCCTTGCATCCAGTCCTCTCAGTTCAGCCTGAGTGCCTTCATGACGACCCGCGCGTGAGCGTGAGCGCGTGTTCCCTCGGTCGGCTCCCACAGTGGACAGTGCTGACCCAGTACAGAGCAGAGTGGAAGGGAGAGGAGGAGAGAAGGCAATTAAAGGAGAGATCACTTGTGCGTCAGCTGGAGAGTTTCTGAGAGCCATTCACCGTTAACCTTTTCAGCGAGAGCGAGGGAAAACGAGGGAGAAACCTTGGAGGGAACAGAGAGCCAGAGAGCAGCCAGGGAGATCAGCCGTTTCAACTTAAACGTTCTCTCATTTTCAGAGTGATGCTAATTTCCCTGCTCCTTCTCCACACCACGGAGCTAGTCTCTTGCCACCACCTCTAATTGCAGCAGTGTGGACTAGTGTGGAGCAGAGATCAGGGATGGGACCACCAGACAGGAAGGGACGGAAGGGAAGAACCATCAGAGGAGACTGATTCAGAGGGAGGTTCGGGGGGAATTTCTGCACCAGCTGCTTTCTATAGCATCGTTCACACTTCACTCAGACTAGATGATTCACAGTTACCCGGCTGGAACATCAAAAGGACAAATGATAGACTTGCAATTCTCAGATTGCATGTTTGTCTTTGTGTGTGTTGTACGTGTGCGTGCATACATATGTATGTCATCAGAGTTGCATGATGCATCGCTGGATATGCATTCAAATGAGTGTGTGTTTGTGGTCGCCATGTCATTAATCAGATGAACAGATGACAGCATAAATTGGGGCTAGATTAATTGTGTGTCTGTGTGTTTTTTTGGGGGGGGGGCAGGGACTATGACTGAGTGTGGGACAGCATAAATTGGGGTTAGATTAATGTGATGCAGACCTGTCGTTGTGCTCTGACCCTCATCAGGGCAGAGATGAGTGGTGTATCTCAATTAACCCTACTACCATACACACACACACTAGTACACACACATACTGCCACATCACACCCTTTTCTAAGACAGACAGCACACAGACAGCAAAGAAGTGAGGTCACCTTTGACCTCATGCATTACATATTAGACCAAACCAAAACAGCGTTGACGCAGAAAAGACGCAATCAACACACACTTCTGGCGTTCTTCATCACTGATCCCATTACAGACACATTTGTGAGTGTGCTAACATTCAGTATGCATGTTTGTGTGAGTCCCTAATTGTATGTGTGTGTGTGTGTGTGTGTGTGTGTGTGTGTGTGAAGGTCCTGCGAGGGCTGGCAGTACAGAGAGAGAGATACACATGGTCTGGTTGCGTGACTATGGAGAAGGAGAGGGCCCAATTATCCCCCCACCCCTCACTGGCACCCTCCCCTCCACCCCTCACTGGCACCCCCTCCCCTCTCTCTATTCTTCTGTGTTAATTTGTAGGTGTGGCCATGCGATTCCATAGTGCTGCTGCCAACAGCACAAGCTTCTCAGGATGGATTGCGAATTAAAGGGAATCATCCTTCCCCAGTCCTCCATTCTCTCCTCCTCCCCTGCTCGTCCATCTGGGAGCCACTGGTGGGATCGCCACCCTGACACGAGGGGTCTTAATCAGAGGGGAGCTTTGCGAATCGCTTCCCTCTCCCATCAGACGAGGCTCGCCCTCTCTTTCGCCCGCTCGCTCCGTTTCTCCTCCGTCTTCTAATTGTCGCTCTCTCTGTTCGTCTCTCCCATCGGTCGGTTCTGTCTCTCTGTATGTGTCCCTCCCTCTCTCCCTCTCTCCTTTCGTCTGTGTCATTCTGCCTCACTTTCTCTGCTTTTCTCTGTGTTCTGATGGGCAGGGCTGTGACCTTCACATTCAGTCCATGTGTATGCAACGGGAGAAGATCAGAACGTTGATGTTAGCAACAAACAAGCAGACTCCAAGACTGAATTCTCAGTGTCTCAGAGATAATCTGCTGCATAGAGAACACAGATACATTGAAAGAATAGAACTGCAGAGAGTACATTGAATACAGTTGTCATACATTTGCCATTCAAGGCGAACATTAATGTCCTTTGACAACCCCATATTATGTGTGAATTCACCTCATGCATGCAATTAACCTCCCTCCACACATTGTTCTTCTGAGGGGTTTGTGCCCATAGATTGAGCGTGTCTACCAACAAGTACTGTGGGCAGCCGCATAGTCACTGCTCCCCCTGTTGACACGTACAAGAATGACAGCAATGCAGGACTGGAGGGAGAAGGTGGAGGAGGTGCAGTGGTGGTGCTGGAGGGGGGGGGGGTCTGAGTCAGAAAATAGTGATGGAGGATCAGAGGAACAGATGGTGACAGATAGAGAAGCAAGGAAAAGAAAGGGCTCTGTTTCGTTATTCCTCTCCTCTTTCCCTCCCTCTCTCTTTCCTTGTCTATCTTGCAGGCTGGCCTGCTGACTGCCCCAGATGTTTCCTAATTAACATCGATGTTAAAGATGCTCTTCATTTGGCTGATTAAATAATCAAATAATTAATTAATTAACCAGGGGCTTACACTGGCTCTTATGATCTGCCACACAGAGCGAGAGAGAGAGATGGAGGGAGGGAGACGGGGAGGGAGGGACAGGAAGAACAAGAGAGAGGGAAGAACAGGGAGAGGAGCTAGAGGCAGAGAGCGAGAGAGAGACAGAGAGAGAGAGAGAGAGCGAGAGAGAGAGAGAGAGAGAGCGAGAGAGAGCGAGAGAGAGCGAGAGCGAGAGCGAGAGAGAGACAGAGAGAGAGAGAGAGAGAGAGAGAGAGAGAGAGAGAGAGAGAGAGAGAGAGAGAGACATTAGCAGGGCTGGGTGGGGGGATGGAGGGAGAGAGATCTAACAAGCAACCAAAATGGTGACCACTGGAGAACTCCGAGGAAATGGAGGAGCTGGAGAGAAAGCTGAGGAACATGAGGCACCAGTACCTTGCTCCTCTGACCATGTCTGCTCAGGAAGACAAACTACTGCAGGTCTCTGTGTTCCTGTAGGTCTGCCGTTTTACTGCAGGTGCATCCTCCTACTGCAGGTCTCTCTTCCTGTAGGTCTGCCCTTTTCATGTAGGTGCATCCTCCTACTGCAGGTCTCTCTTCCTGTAGGTCTGCCCTTTTACTGCAGCTGCATCCTCCTACTGCAGGTCTCTGTGTTCCTGTAGGTCCGTCCTTTTACTGTAGGTGCATCCTCCTACTGCAGGTCTCTCTTCCTGTGGGTCTGCCCTTTTACTGTAGGTGCATCCTCCTACTGCAGGTCTCTCTTCCTGTGGGTCTGCCCTTTTACTGCAGGTCCATCCCCCTACTGCAGGTCTCTCTTCCTGTAGGTCTGCCATTTTACTGCAGGTGCATCCTGCTACTGCAGGTCTCTCTTCCTGTGGCTCTGCCCTTTTACTGCAGGTCCATCCCCCTACTGCAGGTCTCTCTTCCTGTGGGTCTGCCCTTTTACTGTAGGTGCATCCTCCTACTGCAGGTCTCTCTTCCTGTGGGTCTGCCCTTTTACTGTAGGTGCATCCTCCTACTGCAGGTCTCTCTTCCTGTAGGTCTGCCATTTTACTGCAGCTGCATCCTCCTACTGCAGGTCTCTCTTGCTGTAGGTCTGCCCTTTTACTGTAGCTGCATCCTCCTACTGAAGGTCTCTCTCTTCTTCCTGTAGATTTCTCCTCTTCCTGAAGTCTCTCTTTGTGCTCCAGGTCTCTTATCCAACCTCTCTCTGGTTGTCAGGGAGGGAGAGGCACTACCATGCAAACCAGCGGCCCTCACTCAGCAGATTGGGCTGCAGAGCCTGGAAGCTCTCACCCTATAAAATGCTCTCAAGTCAGAAAAGCCAAACACAGATGTAGAGGTCGGTATTTATGTGTTTCATTATCTTCAAAGACAAATTAAATTAAATAAATGTGAATGGCTGAACCAAATGGCCAGAGTAAAAATAGTTAGTGTTCACTGTGTGTGAGACACAGAGAGAGAGAGAGAGAGAGCTAGTAAGAGAGAGAGGGAGAGGGTTAGAGAGAGAGATGAAAATCAGCTTACATTTCCACACATAAAATATAGAGAACAGAGACATGGTGTAGGGGGGGTAGTGGGAGTGGAGGGGGGAGCAGACAGACAGTAGAAGGAAGAATGAGGGGAGAGGAGAAGGGGGTGTGGGGAGATGAGGAGGGAGATATGGAGAGAATGAGGTGAGGGGAGAGAAAGATGGGGATACAACAGAACAGGACAGTCTGGAGAGAGAGACAGAGAGAGAGAGAGAGAGAGAGACAGAGACAGAGAGAGAGACAGAGAGAGAGAGGGGGGGAGGGGGAGAAAGAGGGGGAGAGAGAGACAGAGAGGGAGAGAGGGAGGGAGAGGGAAAAAGAGGGGGAGAGACAGAGAGGGAGAGGGAGGGAGAGGGGGAGAGAGAGAGATACAAAGAGAGAGGAAAAGAGAATCAGCAAATGAGAGCAGGAGTGGGGGATGACAAAGACGTTTTAATCATGGTTACTTCCGCTGGCGTAAGGTGGGAATGTCAGCTGGGGAGGGGGAGGGGGGTGGCATTGAGGGGCACACTGCACCCTCAAACAAAGCTTAGTATACACACACACACACTCACACTCACACTCTCTCTCTCTCTCACACACACACACAGACGCTTCCTCCCTGGCCCCCATTTTAAACACTCCTTTAGCCATAATCATTTTCGTATAATTCACTTTCATACAATTCCTTCTCCTAATCATTATCAGGACCACTAACGCCTTAATGACTTCATAAATTTAAGCTATAAAAAGTAATGGAGAAAGACAAATGAGATAATTAGGAATAAATCTTAGTGGAAAGCCATTTATCAAAACATCGAGAGGCCCTGAATATTCCCCGCCATTAGGCGCGGGTGTAATTAACAGAGGCTCTCAGTTATGAAGGAAACCTGCTAGCAAAGATATTAAGATCCAAAAGCCTCACTGTTATTAAATTGACCGATGAATCTGCGACGTATAATATGATGTGGATTATTAGGATCCTTTTTAATTAAAAAGTGCGTTGGGATTTTTTTATTTAAATTTTTTAACGCTTTAATGGTGGCTTGAACTCAGTTCTGCAGTTATGGAGCAATGAGACGGAGAGGGAGAAAGAGGGTGAGAGGAAGAATGAAAAAAGAGAAAGTGAAAAAAGTATGTGTGAGTGAGAGAGAGGGAGGGAGGGAGGGAGAGAACAGGAGAGAGAGAGAGTGCATCTGGTGTGTGTCAGAAGGAAGAAGAGAACAGACAGAAAACCAATCTCAGAGCTTGAGCACCGTCCTTCCACTGTTACACTGTACGCCGGGTGCATGAGGCGACGGGGTTCTAATTTAACAAACTCCTAATGCATATTCTAATGAGACACACTATTAATTCCTATTATCTTTATAATTGTAAAAATGTAATGTAATGGTTGGGTCTGATTATTAAGAAGAAGAATCACGTTCAGCCTTTCTGAAATTAAAAACTATGTGTGATTTCTTTTTCTTTGCCATCTCGCCTCATCTTTTGTCCTTAGAGCAGTCGGCCTCCATGTTTTCAAAAGGATGTCGACAAAAACTCGGAGATTTTCCATTTTCCCCTGACCTTCAGTCTCTTTTTTGAACAATGGACCCTTTTTAAATTGATCAGATCTCTAAATGATTCTCGTGTTTTTGTATTTTAAAATACATTTTGAGGCCCGTATTCCTGATTTAGTGTTCTAAAATAATGACAGCTAGATATTCTATTTGGCTCGATAATCTTACAATAGAACATTACCTTATTTGTACATTTAAGTTCATAAAACCACTTCAGCAAATCTGTTTCACATCCAATTTGCCCTTAAACTAGACCATACTGTCTACCCACACAAGGCAAGCAATACGTTTAGATGAAATCAATTTTGATTCAACTGTTCAAAAATCAGGCTGGGCTATCTGGATCTTCTTGTACTCATTCCTGTTTAAGCAAACAGCATAGTGACACACAGCACAAACACAAACAAGAACACGACCAATATTGTGAATGTAAAACAGAGGAACCAAATAGAATGAGCTTTTGATGCTGCTTGGAGATAGGCGTGCAAAGCAGGCTCTATAGAAGTAGCTCTAAAAGACTCTTTAGGGGTAAGTACTTTGCTGCCGTATGCAAATGATTCCCCCATAACTGACATGCCAACCTCCGATCACTGACCAATTAATGACCTTCAGGGGCATCATGTGACACATCACCGGACTAATTTGCATATGACAGGTCCCCTGGTGCGTGCAGCAGTTTATGTGTGCGTGTGTATGTGTGTGTGCATGTGAGTCTGTGCGCGTGTGCTTGAGTGTGTGGGTGCGCGTGTCTGACAGGTCCCCTGGTGTGTGCCAGTTGAGCTCATTACCGTGGTAACCAGAGGATCATGGGATAGTGTATGTGTGTCAGTTTGACTAGTGGTGTCAGGAGCTAGCCTGCATGTGACATGGAGTGTCTTTGCATATGTGGTTGTGTGTAGGGCTGTTTGTGGGTGTTTTGTACATATGTTTGGTCATGTTTTGCTGCCTTTAGGTGTTTTCATGTATCTGCGTCTGTGTATTTGCCCCATGATCACTATTCCACTAGGTAACTAATTCCATCTCTGGCTGTCTTTCTGTCTGACTGCCTGCTTGTCCATCCATCTGCATGTCCATTTGCTCTGTCTTTCTGGTTGTCTCTCCCTCCACCTCTCCATCTCTCCCTCCATGCCTCCCTCCCTTCCTCCTTCCATCCATGCCTCCCTCCCTCCTTCCCTCCATCCATCCCTCCATCTCTCCCTCCCTTCCTCCCTCCTTCCCTCCATCCATCCCTCCATCTCTCCCTCCCTCCTTCCCTCCATCTCTCCCTCCCTCCTTCCCTCCATCCATCCCTCCACCTCTCCCTCCATCCCTCCATCCTTCTCTCCTCCCTCTATGGCAGTGTTATCTGTGCGGTGCACCAGCAGCTCTCATTAGAACATTAATTGAAAAAGTGTAATCAATCCTGAGAGGTGAAGAGACTGGACTCTCACCACAGATCAGGAGAGTGAGCGGCAGAGAGGCAGGAAGAGGAGGAGTTGAGGACAGACATGAAGGCACAGACTGTGACCCAACACTGCCCCCTGTTGTTCACATTGTCTGTGTGTCCCTGTACAGCAGCCAGGTATAGGGAGAGCCACTCGGTGTGCTGAATTCCAAACACGGTATCCTGACAAGATTTAAAATGAGAGACAGCGTTAATGTCTGTCTGGGAATTAATTAAACAAGATATATAATATTGGTGTAACACGCTAATGCCCACACTGTTTCTGTAATCTGACTGATGACTATTACTTCCTGACTTGGATTGCGCTGCATGCTGAAGACCCACAAACCCTTGGGATAAACACAGCCTAAAAGGATCAAGGAAATTGGTATGGGGTGCAAAGGAACGCAATGAGAATTTTTGTCTTGAGGCCAACTCATTTGTAATGTCACTGGCAAAGTATGAGTGCTTCTCTGAGGGTCAGCTTGAAGGACACTCAGCCAAGGGATGTCTTAGACAGAGGGAGGGAAAGGAAGAGCGAAAAGAAGAGAGGTGTTTTCTTTCATCATCCTCTCCAAGTACCCCCTGTGGAGAGGGGGATGAGGAAAGGAGAGAGAGAGGGAGCAGCGAGGAGGAGGAGGAGGAGGCCTACTCTATTATTATAATCCTCAGTTGTGTGTCTGACCTTTCCAGAGATGATAGTTTCTCATTTAGGAGTTGGAGGTGTGATGTTCCCACCCGTTTGATCCCACTCACCTGACCTTTGTAAATTGGCTGTTAAGCATATCGGAACTCGACCTGTATCCGCCCCACACATGCCCCGCTAACACATACACACCAGGGCACTCACATGCTGAACGCACAGACCCACACATCCACACACCCAACTCCAGCATGGATTTTAAGAATGTCTAAATTCAGTGAACAATGTACAGGTACATCTGTGTGTATATAATTTTAGCCTCATCGCGAGGTGTGGTCCCTGATTATCACCTTCCTCTGCCTCGCTAATGATGCCCAGAGACGGAGAGAGGGAGAGACAGAGAGAAATGGAGCGAGAGAGTTGGAGGACAGACAGAGAGAGTGAGAGGGCTGGAGAACAAGAAACATAGTTGGAAAAGAAGAGACAGAGTTTACTCATCTGATTGATTGACCACTCATTTCCAAACCACTCATCTACTCCTATACGGCCCCCATCGCACCATCACATCTACACCTCTGCCTGAAGCTCTCCTCTCTGTTCACATCTGACGCTCCATCCCTCTGTCTCTTTCTTACTACTTTCCACTTTGTACTTTGACTGTTTGTCTTTAAAACCAATCTCATTCCTCTCATATCCTCCCAGCCCCACACACACACACAGGCACACACACACACATTCACACGCACACACCTTCACACACACACAGGTCCCGCTTCACTGTCCACTGTGCTGCTATTCTCAACTCTCCTCCTGTCTTCAGCCCTCCTGCAGTTCCTCAAAGCTCTGGGATTAGAGAGGCCATTTCCCTGGATTAAAAGATGATTTCATTAGCATCTGTGGGTCTCAGGTTTCATTTCAGGGATTATTTTCTGCAGATTAAGGCCCAGGGATATTCTCAGGCATCTCATTAATATCTAATAGCAGTGAAAATGTCATTTGTGCGGGCCGTATCTCTGATTACCAAGCAAATGTATGCTCTGCTCTCTTAAGTCCCTAAATTGGGCTTTGAACACAGTTTCTATCCATGGTTTGGACCAAGCATGGGCAGAGTCATATGCTTCATACAGGCCTCTGTACACAGCACACTGCCCCACCTGAGGCCGTCAGGGAGGCTCTTCATCCTCTCAGTTCCAACAGCACCTCCTCTGTCTGACAGAGCATGAAGGACACCCCCAAACGTGGGCAGCAGGAGAGAACTTGAGGACTGTCCAGCTAGTTTTATGACAAGCTTGTCCAAACTTCGTGCAACAGTGTTACCAGATGCCCACAGAGGTGACCATCGATTTCTCTGCTTCCGGGTCGTCAGGTTGATCTGGGGTAACGCTTCTCAGTCCTGGGCCGCATCTCGTTGGTGCCAAGACATGTCCTCCCTTCTCCCCTTATCCAGCCAGGATTGAGACGCAGCCGCGGCCTGTCCCTGGAGGAGGCCTGGTGGTCCTGTGGGCCTCCTGTCAGTCAGCGTGCCCCACAGCACACACTCCCTCTCATGGAGCACGGGCGATGGAGAGCAAGGTGGGCGCAGGGGGAGCCAGACGCCTTAATGAGCCAATTTCTCCCATAATAAGATTGGTGGATATGCTAATATTTCTACCTTAAGGAGATAATTATGATGTAGAAGACAGCTTTTCTTAAAGCAACAGAACATCAGTCCCAAACCTATCTGGAGTTTTTTTTTGCTCTTATTTTTGGGGGCTAGGGAGGTGGGGAGGGTGGGGGTGGAAACGGGAGTGGGAGGTGGTGTTCAGTTTTGTGGTGTGTGTTTGTGTGCATGTGAGCTGTGGGACAGTGAAACACAATGGCAACAAAGCCTTGATGTTTTGTGGATTGTGGTGTATTTTTTGGTGTGCGTCTTTGATCATGGTGAGCGTGTGACACGGAGGAGAGGCAGGGGACTCCTCAGCCTTCATAAATATTTATCTCATCACTTAAGGCTACAATCACACACAAAAGGAAGAAAAGATATCAATTGATCTTTATTGTTAATTGACCCTAAAGTACACTCTTAAAGATGAACAACAAAAACATGCACTCTCTCCCTGTCCCATTCTCCCTCCTCTGCGTCTTTGAGTGTCTGATTCAAACTAGTAAACTTTTTCTCTCCTTGGGCGAGTGTGTATTATGGCTGGTAATTACAGTGTTGTGTTTCGTGTTGATGACATTTCCTGGAACGCCACCCATTCCCCTCTCAGTCCAACGTGACCCACCTCAGATGTGTGATACCACTAGCCAAACATCCAGTCCAACCATGCCTGGACTGAAATGTTAAAAGTACTGAATGTGATACGGCCAGGTTATGGGTTAATGGCTATGGGTTAAGGGGGCTGTTCCAGTACTATGATCCCTGATACCCCCCCCCCCTCTCTCTCTCTCTCTCTCTTTCTCTACTGCTCACTCTCTCCACATCCATCTCTCTCCCTCTCTCTTCTTCTTTCTATCCATCCCTCTTTCTGTTCCCTCTCTGTGTGCCCTGTGTTGAGCCTCTCTAATTAGGCACATAACGAGCTCCATCATGTAATTAAGAGCTCAGCTGGACCAGAAAACAAGCCAGCAGTAAGTCCTTTAAGGCACACACACTTGCATTACACACGCGCATGCACACATACACAAACAGAATACAGAAGCTCTCTTCAGCAGAGTAATCTAGCCCTTTAGTCCTGTAACTTCAACTTTCCTAGCAGCATCCTAATCCCGACTGAGCCACATGCACATAGACACACACGTGTTCACACACACACACACTCACTCACACGCACGCACACACACACAGCAGTGACAGTTATTCCCCAGGTGTTTTTCTCCACAAAAACATTTCTTCTACTTTGTTCCTAACAGGTGCAAAGTGAGAGTGACAGCGCAATGGCCTCTTTGGCATACATGCGCTCAGACAAACACATTCGCGCACACAAACACAGCAACCTCTTTAGCATACTGATGGATGTGCGTGTCTGTCTCTCCTCCCCTAAGCAAGGTTTGTCTTTTGTGTCTCCCGCCTGCACCGCTGAGGGGAGCTAATAGAATTCATGTATATTTAAGGGTTCTTGCATCCCATTATGTACAATAAACTATCTGCTTTATCCCTGACAGCACCTGGCAAGGGGGCCAATCTGACAAACACACCCTTTCAAAATCAAATTTATTTAGTTGAACTGGCTTTCAAAGACACTCGTGTAAGCTATCATGTTACACTGTGATCTGAATAAGTGCAGGCAGGAATCTAATTCATTTCATATTCACAGCCCCAGCGAGCGCGGGCCCTCGCAGGCCTCTATCAGTAAATTGTCAATTGTAAACGCGGTGCGACGCGTCATTACAATGCAAACAAGGTTAGTTTTCAAACAGCTGATTTGAATAAGCTCAACAAGGAAACATATCGGGAGGACCTGCTTCAATGGCCTTTGTGTGACTGCCTGGAGAGACGGCGGGAGGAAGGGAGAGAGGGAGGGAGGGAGGGAGGAAGGGAGGGAGAGAACATAGCAAGGAGGTGAGTGGAGGTGTGGCAACACTTTGGGAGGCAGGGTGATGGTTGGCCGATAGCGTCGAAGGAATGGCAGTTCATTTGAATATGGCACCTCCAGCACAATGATTATTATCATCACCAAATCAAGGAAATAAATTAGAAGAGGGGGCTCCAAAAATAGCGTCCGAGTGTTTCTGTGCGTAGCAGGTAGACCCAGTGGGAGGCAGGGGTGGGGACACAGGGTGCTACCTCATTATCCTGGGGAGGAGGAGTGGAGGGGGGTGAGACGGGAGAAATTGCATTAATGTGACCAAGAATGCTCTTTTCACTCGCTCATCCCAACCCTCTTATTCTCACCTTACCACTCTCTTCCTCACTCTCTCTCTCCCGCTCCCTCTCGCTCTCCTTCTCTCTGGCCTGTGTAATTTGAGTGCCAGTGGGAGGTAATTTAGCCATGCCGCTGTCAGTAGCGATGGGCCAGGCGACAGGCAAGAGAAAGGGAGATGGGGGTGGGGTTGAGGGGTAGAGAAGGAGACTAGTCATGCTCATTTAAGGGTTAAGACCCTGCCTCCCCCTCTCGTCCTCGCCACACCACCCCTTCTCCCTCTGTCCCCATTACTCTGCCTCGTAGATGGGCATGTGTCCCTCATGTTTCTGTCTGGCTCTGTCTGCCCATCTGTGGTGCTGGTTTAGACTGTGATTCAGCAGAGAGATCAGAGGATTCAGCAGGGAGATCAGAGGATTCAGCAGGGAGATCAGAGGGTTCATCAGGGAGTCCAGAGGAACACCTGAACAACCTGAGAGAGACCAGCCTCCAGTGGCCTCTGCTGAGCTCTGAACTTTGACCGGGCGATGGGTTGGTCGTCTTGGTGAGTCACCATGTGATAGTGTGATTCATGCCGCCCCGGGCCCCCATCTCCCAAGAGAAATTAACAGCCATTTTAATCGTACGGATGTCTCCAATTCATTACCTTCGCTCACTCGCTCTCTCTCTCTCTTTTTCTCACACACACACACCCTCAGATGCACACACACTCGCAGATGCACACACACCCTCTCAAACACACAGACACACACACTCACACATACCCTCTCCTTCACACACAGATCCCCTCACATACTCACCTCCCTCTTAGGTGTCAAACGGCACTTAACATCCCTGCCAATCACACATATTCAGAGGAGAGCTGAAGGAGAGAGAGAAAAACAGAAACAGAGGGAGCGTGTGGGAGAGGGGAGTAGGAGAGAGAGATGAGGGATGGACAGAAAGAAAAGTGGTGTCTACTTGCCAAAGATGGGAAGTAATGAAGTACAAATACTTCCTTACTGTACTTAAGTAGATTCTTCTGGTATCAGTATTTACTTACTACTTACCATGTATAATTTGTACACCAATATATCTCACTGTTATTATGTTGTTATTACACTGTTTCACTGTTATGACACTGTTATTCATCTATTCATATTATTACCGTAATAGGTCCTAAATGTGTGTCAGCCCCTAATGTTTACCATGTTTGGTTCTGCCCCTGTCTATAACACTGTTGTCCCACTGTTGTTCCACTGTTGCAGAGATTTACAGTAAATACTTTGTCACTGTGCTGAAGTGGATTTTTCTGCATAGCAAAAACTGAATTATAAGTGTGATCAAATATCTTAAATCAAGTTTAAATCAAGAAATTATTATTTTTATTTCTCAAAGAATTTCTCTTATTTTCATTTCCCAAATACATTCTGCCGATTGGAGTTTGCAGTATTTAGGCCATAGGCTATGCGTGAATGTGGGGCTAGCCCCTCTCTCACAATGCAATATGCATTGTATATGTGAAGATTTTAATAGGCTTGCTCAGAATGTTAGTGTGATGATCGCACACATTGAAGCCAATTGGGACTGACAGCCACTACAGCATCACTTCGTATTTTAGACCTGTTTGGCTGTGTATGTATATGGCACCAACAGTAGTCGGTAAGGAAGTGTGAGGAGGGTAGAATCTTAGCTAGCTTGTTAGCTTCAGAAATGCCAGATAACTTCAGAAAATGATTTATGTGGATTTCATACTCGAGCACCGGTTTGCAACCCTTCGATTGGAGGAGAAATCTGAAGTAAAGCCACTTGGTGCCCATCAGCCACAGGACAGTGTCATCGCTCAAACTGCTGATACATGCTTGCTTATATGGTGGAGATGCTACTTGATCAGATATGAGCTTTTCAACCTTGAAGGCTTGAGAACTCCTCTTGCAATACCACAGGACAGCCACGACCCTAACGTTAGCCATGTTGTCCGTCAAGCCGGCAACCCAGATTTAAACCGTAATAACACTTCCAAAAGGTACAAATGAAGTTACATTTGTATTAACAAACGTTCTATTACATTTACGTTTTTAGTCTTTTTTTTTCTTTTTTTTTTACGTGACTGTCACCTCAGAGTGTTTGGACACCAGCATCAATACACTGCTCTTTGATTTATACAACTTATGAATTGCATGCATGATACAAATGTTTTTCTGTTGCTTCAGATTGACATTTTCAGGTACTCTACATTGCCACCTGGAGTCAGGTCTGTAACCGTGAACGAAACCTACACAGGTGAAAATCTGAAACTGGTCATCATGATTTTGCAATTACTATGTTGTAGTCTGTCTGTTAGTTTGACTATGTCAGTTCTTGAAGTGGTATTTTTTATAGCGAAATGTAAACATTGGATTGAACTAGTGTTGCACAGTAAACCTATACCAAAAGGAGATAGTCTTTAGAATCTTTAGAGTTCCTGTACGTATACGGGCGACTCTGACAGAAGAACGTCTCTGTTGCACTCCATCCAGAACCCAAGATCCAGAAGTAACGACTGTGACGATACTCCAACGATGCAATGTTAAATACACCTCTCTGATGTGAGGAGTCTGGCTAGCTGTTGGCAACTCTCAGGTGGGCTTTGGCTACGATGGAGAGATGGTTGTTCTGCTAGATTCTCCTCCTTCTCAGTACAGGAACTACAGCTCTTTTCCAGTGACCAGTTACCTAACTAACCAGGTCTAATATAACGTACATTAGACAGCTATCTATATGCAAAATATAATAATATCAAATGAGTTTTTAAGTAAGAAATTTGAATATCATTGCTGTACTCTAGACTATTTTGAACTAAAACAGGTTGTATTAAGGACTCATTTTACATAAGTGTATGTCAGAGCCCATATTTTCAGTACTTCAACCTTTTCTTAGTCTTACACATCTTTAAACATGCATATCTGTACTTGTACGTGAGTGAAACATGTTTGTACTTTGTCCGTCTCTGCTCCTAGCACCTCAGTTTCCATCTGCCCACAATCACAAACACTCAGACAAAAACAGACTTCACCAACCCAAACTCTTCTGTCTTTCATGTCGAGCCTCGCAGCCTCCATGGGTTTTACTTCTGCGATTATTTGGGGATTTAAAATTTCATAGTATTTTTTTGCTGATCTGTATCTGCCTGGCAGGGTAGTCTGACACATTGTAGAGATCTGCAGAAATCAGCTAAAAACAAAATGGCTGACAAGAGTAATTACAAGTGTAAGTGGTAAAATGGCAGCCGGTCCACTAAGAGAGATGAATAGGAGACCACCAGGAGGGATCTTTCTCTGAAGGGGTTCCTACACTTCTCTCTTAATTCCCACACCCCCTCTCATTCTCTCCTCCACCCCTCCTTTCTCCTCTCCTCTCTTTTGCCCACTCCCTCTCACTCCTCCTGTCCGCCCCTGTCTCTCTCCCTTCTACCCCTAATTAAGATCATATAATCAGCTGTGCCCTTCACATGACCCTTCACATCATCCTCTCCCCCTCACTCTCATCCTCCCTTTCTCTCCCTCTATTCCACCCTGTCTCTCCCATCCTCTCTCTCCTTCTCCCTCCATTCCTCTCATTCTCTCCAGCTCTCAAATGGAAATCTTCATCACACTAATAGTGTGATAACCAGGCCATTTGGAGCTGTTGTGTATTCCACAGGGCTGATGAATGCGGTTCGGTTTAATAAGAAGTAGATAAGAGGAATTAAAGATGACCATCTCACTCCACTGCAAGGATGTTCTATGCATGTGAAGACCTGTGATGTAACCAGCGTGAATATCATTCTATAAATTCTAAACTCACATTAACATCCATGCATGTGTTTGTGTATGTGAGTGTGCGACAGAAGTAATCACTTTCATTTGACAGGTCCTATTTATTGACTTGTCAGGGGGAAAGATGGCAGACCTGGTGTATTTGCCCGTGCTATTCTGTGGCCTGCTGTCCCTGGAAGACCATCTGTCACACTATCTGGACCAGAGACAGCCCTCGTGTTGGCCATCGTGGATCATTTTGGTGGCTAATGGATGATGTGGGTGACGAGTGCTTGTTTATCAAATGAGCGTCCTCTCTCCTCTCCTCCCTCTTACTGACTATTCTGACACCCTGCCAGCCCCCTCGCTCATCTGCATATTGATCCTCTCGATGCTCTCTTATCACTTAGAGAGAGACAGGGAGAGAGACACAACGACACATAGACAGAGAAAAGGGGCTGGTGAGGGTACAGGGATTTAGATGGAGAGACAGGGGCAGACAGAGAGATCACATGAAGGAGCACCCCTGCTGACAACACACACCAACTAAAACACACACATGCAGGCTACCTACACACACACACACACACACACACACACACACAGACATGCACACAAACGTACAGTCTCTGTTCTCTCAAAACTCCACAACAAGGTTAATTCCTGGGTGAAAATACTCAGCCCTGTGCTTGAAACGGTTTATAATTATGAGGTCTTTGTGAAACAAAAATAAACTTTATGAGAAAGCACATTCACGCACCCACACTGAATTTGGGGTAGAAGAGTGGTTATGTAATGATTGTTTATGAGGAGAGACAAGTAGACATGAAAAGGGCAGGGTAACGGTCCGAGGTTGGGGCCAGGAGGCCAGATGCATGATGGGAGGGGAGTGGGAGGGCCGTTAGCAGAAGGGAGGGGAGGGCGTCATGTTATGTCCCCATGTCACTCCCTGGGAGATGAGGACAGGCTTCTCTACCATTTAATTGGCTCTTTACATGAAGCAGGCGAGGTTGTCTCTGTGCTGCCCCACACCCCTTGCCCCCACCCTACCAGTCATCCTCCTTCATTTCTCCCTCTCTCTCTCCCTCCTCCCGCTTGTCCTCTCCTCAGCTCTGTCTGCTTCAGAACGCAGCTGAAAAGGGTCACTGCTCTAGATTAATGACTCTCTCTCTCTCTCTCAGCTTTTTTTGGGGGTCTTTTGTAATTTCATGTGTGAACATTTTCTACATAACGCAAATTAAAAGGTATATAGGTGGCTTTTCAATTGAACATAAGAATCTTTCCATGATCATTTTTCCTGGAGAAAAATATTCCTCAAATGAATGTTTGATCTTGAGATAGTGTGTGTGTGTGTGTGTGTGTGTGCAGCCCTACGTGTGTGCAACTGCGTGTGTAGGTGTATGTGTGTGTGCCAAGGTGCACAGTTGATAGCAGGCTCTGGTGATCATGTCTTTTCATTGGTTAATTAGCGCCTACAGCCGCTTCACAAAGGAGAGGTAAACAAGGAGAGACTCCTCACTGGCTCACCAAAGAGCCTGCGTCTGTCAGGAGGCACACACACACACACACACACTCGTACCTGGGAGACATCAGTCACACACGCACACTCGTACCTGGGAGACATCAGTCACACACGCACACACACTCTTACCTGAGACATCAGTCACACACACACATGCACTCGTACCTGGGAGACATCAGTCACACATGCACTCGTACCTGTGAGACATCAGTCATAAACACGCGCTCGCACCTGTGGGAGGATCCTTTACCTCTTTCCTCCTTGAACATTTCCACACACACTCCTCTACACACCAACCTAAACACAGTCGCACACCTACACAAATTCCTATACTGACATACACAAGCACAGAGTTCAAATAAAAAGTCATATCGTTAATATTAAAATAAATACAAGATATTAAGAGAGTGTTTCTGGTGCAGATGTGTTTCCTATGTAACACCTGTGTTTGATTCTCCAGTCCTGTACTGTCTCACTAACATTTGGTGCTCCCAGGCCAGGTAATATACCACCCCACCCCACCCCCGCCCCCCAAAAACAACACACATGCACGAGCAGCAACACAGTCATCTCCAGATCTTTACCTGAAGTTGTTGTTCCAAAGTTTTATACAAAGAAATGGGAAATCAAATAGCACTTAAAGACATCTATTACTATGTGAACATGCAAATAAGTTGAACCTGATTTGGAAGTGTTTTATTCAAGCCAGAGAGGTTTATGGTCAAAAGGAGTACTCTATACAAGCTCAAAGTGCCATTTACAACAGTACATAGTAATCCTTTTAACTGTGCTCATGAAGACTGTTGATAGGCATGACAAAGGAGGGATCCAGCCCCTCTGGCCAGGCCTTTGCAGAGCACTGCAGAGCAGCAGTAAAGACCAGTAATAGTTTTAATTCCAATAAAGAGAAAAACCAAGGTCACACTGTGAACTTCCTCCACATCAGAAGATCACAAAGACTAGCAGGGAGAGTGCATAATATCCTCACAGCTATTTTTACCCTCAAATTAAAATCTATGACATGTTGAAATGACTGCAGTGTGCAAGAGGGGTATTCAAAGCAGACACTAATGACGCTTATTAATGGCGTGAATGAAGTCTTGACAGGTCGTGTGTCATTTCGCAGGCAATGCTCCACTGGCATAATGGCTAATGTAAGTGGAGATAATTATATATATTATACCCTGTCTTATGGTATTTTGGCAGGACTATGAGGAGCCAGGCAGTTTGGAAGGAGAGTGAAAGTGCTTGCTCCGAGAGACAGGGCAACGTGCGTGTGTGTGCACGCGTGTGTAGGTGTGTGTGTGCGTGTGTGTGTGTGTGTGTGTGAAGGAGAGGCAGTCCAGGGGATGCTAATGTGAGACAACAGCACCAGACAGTGGTTGGATTGGAAAGCAAATGTGCTTTGATAAAACACACTGAGTGTGATGTGCAAAACAAATCTTTACAGCTGAAGACTTTATGAAGCTCTCTTAACTTTTTGGGGGATGGGTGGCTGGGGAAAAAAAGAATTTCTTCAACTTACTTGATCGATTCACTAGAAATCTATTGAAGAACGTAACAGAACAATTTTTTCCCCCAGCGCAATGTGGGCAGGGCACTGTGTCTTTTTCTGAGGCAGTGTTGGTACTGGCTGCATCCTCCATCTCCTCTCCTTTCCTCTCTCCTCTCCTCAACCCTCCAGTATTTCTGGTGCTGGTCATGGCATGGTTACCCAGTGACTTCTCACCGTGTAAGATGGAGGTGTTTGGTGAGGTGTGGGGGGTCTGGGACTTGAGATGTGCCTTGTTCACCGTGGATGTGGAGGAGGGTTGGAGCTTAAGTAACTAGGGAGGTTTTGTTTGGTTTTAAGTTTGTCTGCAATTTTTCATCTATGAAATGGGTTTGCTAAGTAAGAGAAAAAGCAAGGTGAGCTGGCAGTTTTGACTGCCCAATAAAGGTGTCTTTCAAGTCTATCCCTTCTTCTTTCCTCAAACCTCCTCTCTCCTCAACGCTCCTCTCTCCTCTCTTCAACTCACCTCTCTCTTCAACCCTCCTCTCTCCTTTCTTTTCTTCTCCTCTCCTCAACCTTCCTTTCTCCCCCTCCCCCTCTCTCCCTTCTCTCCTGTCTGTGATGTTCGTTAGGCAGAGGGGACTAATTGGAGACCCTAAGGTAAATCTGTTCATTAATGACTGAGCCTGCTGGTCCCCCGCTCAAACACCTTCTCATTTATCTTTTTATTTACCCACTTCCTCCATCCTAGCACGGGACCTCTGAACACGCCAAAGGTTCCGTAGAGAACAAGGGAGAGAAAAAAAGGGGAGAGAGAGAGGAGAGGGAGAGAAAAGGGTAACTTATGCTCAGTGGGAATTAACAAAGCACTTAGTAATTAAATCTAAATTGACATTCTGGTAATTAGCCCCTTGATTAGGAGCAATAACACAATTAGCCAGCCAGTCTGTGCTAATTGTTAATTAGTATAAGCAAAGTTATTGTGTGTGTGGCAGAGGGAGGCATGTAAAAGAACAAATGTTAATCTGTCTCTCTTTCAACACCCGCGTCCCTTTCTTTTCTCCTCCACCCTCTCTCTCTCTCCATTCAGCTAACAGGCTGCCTCATTGCTTTTTTCCCCACACTGGGTTCTGAGTAATTAGCTAAAAGTCTTATCAGGGATATCATCATCAGAGGGCTGGCTGCCCTGTACTGGCACGCTTCCCCCATCAGTCTTCCAGGCGGGGTGGGCGACACGGCGTGCCGGCTGGGGTGTCATGGAAAGGTATTTGTTCTGAATAGAGATGTGATGTGGATTAAATACAATCATGAAAGGGGAACAGGAGGCGCAGAGCTGGACATGAATCTTAAAGACCTGTAATTCATCGGAAAGGTTTTTAGTTTATTAAGGCGTTGGAACTGAACATCTCATTTTAAAACGGGGATAGAGTGAGGCTGAGAGAGAGAGGGAGAGAGGGAAAATGAATGATTTTTCAATTGAGATGTTTCAGGAAGTTAATTTCACATTGGCTACAGGTTAAACTTGGCCTTAACTAATGAATTGTAGCTGTGCAGGGTTATCTGGAATGGAAATTGTGTTTTTATAATAGATAAGACTGGAGATCTTGCGTCTCGATCGCTCAAATTTTCCATTTTATAATCTCTCCGTCTGTGCTGAACTCTATCTCACCATCCCTGTGTCTGCCCCTGTCTCCGTCCCTGTCTGTCTGTCCATCCGTATTGCTGTCAGCCATCCATGAAGCCAGAAGTCCCTGTGTAACTTTAAACATGGCTGCACTCCTAATCCTCTGTAACCTCCATGGCTTGCTGGTCCCCTGGTCACAGTGGATTCACTATGTACTATGCACATTTCAACACACATATGGTACAGTACTGTACATGCACACATGCTGTACTGCATGGCCATACAGTGCCTTGGCGGGTGAACTGTGGATGTGGATGTACTTGTGTGTGTGTCAGTGAGAGAGAGGCTCCTGTGTGTGGTGTGTGTGTGTGTGTGTGGTGTGTCTGTGTGTGTGTGTGTGTGTGTACCCAGGCCTAGATTACCCAGCCTCCCAACACAAATATTTGGCTGCAGGATGAGCTGTCTCAGGATGCACCGGAACATGAAATTAGCCACCAGGAGAGAGGTGGAGGTGCCAACCCAAACGAAAGCACCCTCGATGGGGAGCAGAGAGGTGCCTATCCACCCAAAACACCACACAGAGGGAGGGGAGGTGGGGGGGAATAGTTACCGCCTCATTCAATAGATAGGAATGTTTTCTCAAATGTTATCACTTTGTTCTTGTGTCATTTCTATTGAACAAACACAACATTGCTCTCCTGAGAAAGAGAGAGAGAGAGAAAGACCGAGAGAGAGATGACAGGAAAGGCGCGTGCACGTTAGTATGTGTAAGCATGTGACATAGAAGGCCAGCATCGGAGACAAAGACAAAGTGATTGAGAGAGAATGAGAGATGAAGGTCGAGATTGAGAGACCAATAGAAAAAGCAACTTGATTGAAAGCAGGTGATGAAGAGAGAGAGAGAGACTGAGAGAGAGAGAGAGAGAGAGAGAGAGAGAGAGAGACAGAGAGAGAGAGAGAGACAGAGAGAGAGAGAGAGAGCAGTTAGCGACAGACAGAGGTGTCTGCGAGGGCCTGCTTGTGGGAGCAGAGGAGCAGGTCAGGCTGGCAGGGATCAGTCTTCTCACCTCATGCTGGGCCCCACCCACTGGGGCTCTAATTGTATCCTTATTACCAGGCCCGCTCTCCCATTTCAATACCAGGAATGATGGATTCCTACCACTGAGAATTTCATTAATCACTCCTTATTCACAGTCCTCTTCGAGCAGACAGGGAATTCATTTCTGGGCGCGCCGAGCTGGGCTCTGTAATGAATATTCATGGGAGAAAATTTGGGGTCAAGCCTAATAAGGCAGGTAATTTGTAATTTGCGCTGTTCCCACTCAGGTCTTGTTCGCCAGGTTAACCTATAGAACGGAAACACACACAGAGCAGATCTCATTCTTCCATGCTGTTTTTTCTCAGCACCTGCTGGCTGGATCTCTAAGCATAAAAGTCTTCTGCCTGGCCTTCAGTGAAATAAGAAGCATGTCAAACCAAGTCGTAATGCTTTCAGAATGGAAACATGACCTAACATTACCATTGGGAACGTCACCAAACCGGTAGATTACAGCTAAACGGACAATTTAGCAATTCATATCCTTTAATCAAGCAAGCCCGACCACCGGAAAAATTGGAGAACATTTGACAAAATAAAGCCCTGGCCTGACATGCACCCCCAATGTGATTTCTGTTCTGTACATCCTAGCATCAAATGATTTTTTTCTGTACATTGAGGGGACTAGTATGAGTAATCAGTCAGTTTCACGCATGTGGCACTTTCCGTGTCATTCTCTGGACAAGGCAATACAGCCCTGCTTTCTTGAGTTTTCTAGATCTGTGTGTTTGGTCACCCAGTATAAAAAAAACCTCCTAGTTTAAAGTAATTTTGCTCCTGTTGCTGAACAATGCCATGCTACTGAACGTCCTCTAGGATATACTGAACTAACTTCCAGATGTACTGAAATGCCTTCTGGATACAGTGACACACTTCCATTCTCAAATCTTCTTACTCGTCCTCATATGACTTGAGCGTTTATTATACGTGTTTGTGCATGTGTTTCATTACGTCTATGCGAGCATTTCATATGTATGTAAATGTGCATTTTCAGTAGTATGAATGCGGGTGAACATTTCACAAGGGAATGTGTTTCACACAAGTTTGTGTAAGGTCAGACAATTCTTCTCCTAAAAGGCTCCTCATAGCAAAAGGTGAAGTTATTTGATTATATTTCCCTAACAAAGCAAACCCACTCCTTGCCTATTCCTCCTCTTTCTGCCTGCACTTCACAGTTTTACCCCCAAAACCCTTCTGAAATGATGCCCACCTGGCATCACTTAAAGTCACTTAATTAATAATTTATCAATAGATTTGAAGTGATTAAAATTCATGACCAGAAAGTGTTTTTAAAAGACTGCCCTTGCACCCTCGGGGCATCCAATCAGCACTCTGCTTTCGTTAGATCAGGAAGGAATAATTAATTGTACCTGAATGTTTAGTGGGGTCAGGCAGTGAGAGCAAGCTGCCTGCGGTGTGTGTTTGTGAATGTGTGTGTGCATGTGTGTGTGTGTGTGTGTGTGTGTAGGGTAGTAAGTGAGTCATGCTTTGGTAGCAGGCCCCCTGTGGTGTGCTGCAGTTTTAAACATCAGTCGCTAGCTCTTGCTAGCCGTGCGACATGAACTAAACCAACAGCTTTATATGGAGATTAATGCATGATATTAGCGCTTGCACCCTTCCTCCTTACAACCCACTTACTGTACACTCTCCCCCTCTCCTTCTTTCCCACAACCCAATCTACAGAACACCGTTCCTGTCTCTCCTCTCCACCATTCAGCCCACCCGTACTCTCAGCCAGGGCCCGCTACTCGACCTGCCCACACTCACATCCTCACCCCACTCCTCACCCCTCTATCCCTCCACTGATAGCGCCCCTCCTTTTTTGGTTTCTCCTGAGGGGAGATAAGGGGAGAAAAGAGGCTTTTAAGCATGATTTAAGCATGATTTAAGCATGATTTGTCCTGTCTCACGCACGCTGCACACAGACACTTCCGAGATCCTTGATTGACATGAGAGGGGGGAAGAACACATGAATCACGGTTCATGGTCATCGATACAGACAGAAACACCAGACAACACAATCGTACAGACAGACATCATGCTGGAGTCTCTGTCCAGTAATTGTAGAAAGTTCTAGAATAGGCCAAAGAAGTAGAAGATACTTTTTTTCTGAAAGTAATAGGACAACTTCAATCAAGTGTCTAAATAAATAACACGCCAGGACCTGTCTTTTCACTGAGGTGGCTACACTCGACTCCACCCCTCCACCCCTTAATCCCTCCACCCCTCCATCCCTCTATCCTCTCATGTATTATACATCCCTATCTGCTCCACCCCAGGTTCACAAGCACAGGGCCCCGGAGACGCAAGGAGTCTTTTAAAGATATGTGCTCTCTTAATCACTGAAGAAAAGGCCTCTCTTGAGCTAGCAAAATATTATAATTAATTAATTCTACCAAAAAGGGGTATTAAATGTCCTCCCTCTTAGGATATCATCTGAATACATTGACCTTTGTAGAAATCGCCCTGTAATTCAAACCCGCTTTCTGTTGCATTTAGACACTAGGCTTGTTTCTCCACTGTGTCCTCCTCTCCCTTGCTCACTCTCCGTGTAAGCTGTAGTGTAGGAAAGAGGTTTTCACTGAGTCCTCAACTCTGTTGAAGCTCTGTGCAAAGGACTGATCCCTGGCTGTGTGTGTGTGTGTTTGTGTGTGCGTGTGTTTGTGTATGTGTGTGTGATCCCAGGCTTTATCTCCCTGCTGTAACATAGAGAAGAACAGAAACTTTTCTTATTACCGGTGAGAGTAGTAGAATAGCAGGCAGCTAAGTCTCTTTCTATCTCTGGGTGCTGACTGTCTCCCCAGAGTACAGGAGGCTGTTCAGTAACTCTGACAGAAGTTCAGAGGGGTTAGGTGCTATACTCAGGAGGAGGAGATGAGGGGAGGAGAAGTGAGGGGGGGGGTTAAGTAGGATTGGAACAGTGGTGGTTTTTAAAACAGAACTTTAAATCTCCACCTAGGACAATGGTGCCACGCTGCGTGTCGTTATCTCCAGGTCTCGGAAAGAAAGGGGGAGAGAGAGAGAGAGAGAGAGAGAGAGAGAGAGAGAGAGGAAGGAGGAGAGTGACAGGAAGACAGCAGAAGCGTATGAGTGTGTGATAACAGCTGTAGGCTGTTTAATCTAGGCTGCCTTCAGGGGGAAACTGCGCTCGACCTTCAGAGGGTTAGATCCCAGAGAGAGACGCCTGGCACAGCCTCACCCACAACGGCACACTGAGGAGAGACGGATGTCATGTCGGATGGATGAATGGATGAATGGATGGGCAGATAGAATAACAAACAGCAAATGAACAAATAGTTGTTAATAGCTTAGACTAGATTGGATCTTGCGCGGGGCCCATGTGTTCTTCATGCCCTACGGTTGTCAAGGACAACTGTCCGTCATCTACATGGCTCCACCCATTGTCATGGAGACAGTTCCCCAGTTTCACACAACCCAGCAGCTCATATGTAGCCATACAATCCATCATTGCATTCAGAGGGAATGCTATTGGTTCTCTGACTTCTAGAAAAGAATTCTGTGAGAATGTGAATAAAATCCTTGCTAACATGTCTAGATATGTATACATGTGTACATAAACACACAAAAAATATCTAACTTAACACACATTTTGGAATAACCCCCCCCCCCCCCCCCCCGCAAAGTTTGAATATAAAATCTGCAATTTAAACATGAGCATAACCTTCCACTGTCAGTTTTATCTGGTTGTGGGCAGACATAGCTGTGCACACCAGTGGATTGCTTCCTCCCCCTACTGGCAGTGGTGAAAACAGCAGGATCTGGATATCTACTCTTAAAAACACACTCACATACATTCCTGTATTAAAATACTGGCTTGTTCACTCTTTAATCAATACATCCACTGTCACACTTTCTACTGAGTGTGTTTCCAAGGTCAACACCACAACACAGCCTTGAGTTCAAATCCTGAAAGTCAGCGAGGATTGACAGGACCTGATCATTAACACTCCACTGAAGACACCTCAACACATCCAATGTTGTTCGCTGCCTCAGCCCAGGACCTCCGCAGCTTTTGTCCTTTCTCACCATCTCTCTCCTCTATATTTCCTCTTCTATCTGTCCTCTCTTTTCTCCTTTTACAAGACCAGTTAGTTCTGATGAGTAAACCTCTGAGGTGCAATCCTGACTCCTCAAGATGGCTAAGACCCTCTCCACCTCCACCACCTCCCCTCATCCTTTCTCTCCAACACATGAAACGAGCGATCCCTCCATCACAGTGTTAATGGTGGGGACATTATTCATCTCTCCTGCCAATTTGAGCTCTTTTCTTTCCGGAATGGAAGGATGAAGGGTTGAGAGAGTCAGGGAGGAGGATTAAATATGTAGAGGGAGACAGACAGAGGAAGAGAGCGAGAGAAATGAGAGAGGAGCAATGTGGATGTGGGAAATGAGAGAGAGGAGAAGAGAGATAAAGAGAGAGAGAGAGAATAAGAGAGGAGGCAGAGAGCATAAAGAGAAAAAGTCTGTTAGCATGCAGGTTTGACCTTTCAGAGAAGGACCACTGTTAGCGGTGACACACCTCTCCTTTCATCATTCTCTTTCTGCGATTGGACAGGAACCCTGGTCCTCGTCTGAATAAGCCCCATCAGCCTCTGCCCAGACAGAAGCCAGCAGTTGGTGGCAGGACAGACCAAAAGCATCACCTGCACAAGCTGCTACCTCAGCAGACCAGGTGCAGCTCCAGCACCACACATCTGAGGGGTAAAGAAGTACGCCAGGACTGAAAAACACCACTCAAGTTCAAACTCCTAAAACTTAAATCCTCACGTAGTTACAAGACCGTAATTAAGGGGTCTAAGATGGAGGGTCACCAGGGTTCTGAAAGGTTCTGGTCTATAAAGAGGTCTGGGCCTCTAAAAGCTATGGTTCTGGACTGGTTCTGCCCAACCTGTCAAGGAAAATGGACGGCTGGCCTAGCGGCCAGACAAGCTCGTAACCCAGGAGACTGATTGACGGCCCACTAATGGAGGGGGAAGGATCAATAAGTGATATCAGCAGTTTTAACTCAAGGCAACATGCATAAACCTTTACCAACTTCACAATGTCACACAGTGTTCATAAAAAACTTTTGCTTCATCCCTTTGGACAAAAAGCAATAAATCCTTCCGAAAACGGTTGATATTTTACTGTCCTCCCCTCTCTGTCCCCTCCTTTTCTCCCCCCTCATCTCCATTTTGATGTCTGTCTATTAGCGTAGGGTGAGGCCTTTCCTGGTCTTGCATCCAGGGGCTAAATTAGCTCAATCAGCCCCCTTTCACCTCCCTTCCTTGGGCAAGGAGCTGAGTGACACACTGCTCCCTTGGGAGGGAGTTTGGGCTCACAGAGACGCACAGCCCACGGCAGCCAGATGAAGACTACAGAAGGAGGCAGAAAGATATAGAGGGGGGAAATATAGTTAGAAAGAGGGGCAGGTGAATAGTGTGAAAGAGATAGTGAAAAAGAGATAAAGTGACATATAAGAATAGACACAGGAAGGAGGGAGAGAGGGAGGGAGGGGGAGAGAAGATAGAGAAGAAGAGAGGGAGGGGGCAAGGAAAGGAATATGAGACTGGCAGAGAGAAGGACGGCCTTGGGTTCACCCCAGCCTGAAGGAGAGTCTACTCCCAGACGTGAATGGAGCTCCTTGTTCGCTGTTTGTTGAACAAGTAAAATAACCTCAAAGATTATTTTCATTTTTTCCTTCTTCCACATGTTTTCCTCTGCTTCCTACCTCTCTCGATCCTGAAGCTGGGTGTTGGTCTAGTAGGGGAACAGCAGCCCTGCCAAACCTAGACTTGGGGGCCCGATGATGGGAATGTGGCTTTCTCGACTCATGTGGAGGTCTCTCTCTCCCTTCCTCTCTCTTTCAGGCACACACACAAACACATACTGCCAAACCCAAGCTGCAGCACAGTGTAAGCGTACCTAGCCAACACCTCTTAAATTACACCTTCATGTTTGATTTGTTTCTCCCTTGTTTCCCCTTCTCTCCATCTGCCCCATTCTCTCTCGACCGAAACAGCCGCACAGTGATTCAAGCAAGTGCAAGGCAGGCACTTCTACTGTGGGAGGAGAGGTGGGGGGTGCTGAGGTGTGGGTATGGGTGTATGTGTGGGGTGGGGTGGGGGGAGCGGATGGTGTTCAGAACGAGCCATAAGATCTCCTCTCTCCAGCTCTACAGGGATTTATTAGGCTGGGGAGTACATTAGCATCATAAAGACCTGGGAGAATGGGCCTTTGGATGGCCAGCGTACGCCAAGCACACACTTACACACTTAGGAGCCACTAACTGTGTGTGTGTGGGTGTGTGTGTATGTGTGTGTGTGTGCTTGTGTGAGTGTGTAGAGAAGGAATAGGATTGCCCAGCTTTAAGCTCAGAAACGCTGTTTAAGGGTAGATATAGATCACCTTATGGCAGAGCTGGACTTAATACATTAGAAGAGATGGGGGAGAGAGGGGAGAGGAGGAGTGTGAAGAGACCACCAACTGCAATGACATACAACCAGATGTAGTCTAATCAACACCTACAGGACCTCCAAAAAAGTGTGACTTGGTTTGGTATTGGATATAACTATGAGGTTAAAGTAGTCAATGCAAATTAATTGGGCCATTTTGAGGTTAAAACATGAAGCATGAATTATTTGGTGAAATTACACACATCCTAGGTATATCCAGATCAACACTATGGTTCATTATTATAATAAAAAATACACAACTGGTGAACTCAGCAATGAAAAACCCGTTGGTTGGCCATGACAGACCCCCCCCCCGGCCCCCTCCAAGACAGCAATGCAGGATAGGCTTTGTGTACTAAAAGGCTTAGTATACTTCTGTATAATTTGTGGACATCTGAAAAGCACATCTCCCCAAAATGAAGGCTGACAGTCTGACTGTCTCATTGTCAGTTAATCAGAAACGTAGATTCTAGAGCAGAGAATAAAAGTCAAAATGATTACCTTGCACAGTAACTAGAATCTACACAAAAACACACACATACGGGGAAGCTGTAGATGGAAGCGTCCTCTGATGTACCACAGAAGTCACCACACTCTGAGGAGAGGACACGATGTGTGCCGGGGCCATTTAATTGTTTTTGATTAAACGGAATGTCATTCTACGGTACGTAACGTGACTCAATAATATTAGCATGTTTTCTGATTAATTCATCATTATAAACTGTCTGAGTGTATGTGTGTGAGTGGTGTGCATGTGAGTGAAAGAGAAATTCCTTCCTCCTCATTATCCCCTCCTCCCTCCACCCTATTTCCAGAGTCTCTTCTTTGGGGATAAAATGCCCTAATAAAATGGTATTTAAAAATAGGTTAATTGCATTGCAGCTCTCCTTCTCTCTGTGATTGTTACAGAGAATACATTCACGTTAGTGAGACAGGTCCTGCGAGGTTGGTTGGATGGCTATCTGGCGCTCTCTGGTGGAAATATTCAAGAACAACAGCATGTTGACGTGAAACCAACACAAAATAGGACATATTTTGTCCTCTCCAGCAACCCTGCCTGTATCTGAGGTGAACGTCCTTTGAAGTGCTCTCAGCTCAGCGTGAACACGAAGCCTCAGCATGCGTTATCAGACACACCAACGCTAAAGAAACACTCGGAGAGCGGTTGGTGGATTTTGGTAAAACATTTTATATCCAAAGCAAAAGCAGAATGCCAGTTTCCCATGCATGGTGGTGTGTGTGTCCCAGTCCCTCTGCAGTGGCATGTTGGGGTAAGCTGGAAGGGGGGAGGGGGGAGGGTCACAGAGGGGACTACACCTCCCAGGTCTGCAGACAAAGTCTTTGGAGTGTTGGCTTGACAACAACAACAACAACAACAGAGTTGATTGGAGCTGGGAGAAGGCACAACTCTGGCAGTCAGGGGACAGAGAGACAGTAAGGTCAGTCTGATGCTATGGCAACAGGCACCATCAGCTCAGAGTTCATCAGAAGGCAGCTGTCTGTCTCCATAGTAACCCTAGTGGGGGCAGTGGGGGGTGGGCCCCATGAGAGACAAGCATGCTGTGGTGGAGTTGGCACGGCGACGGGGTCATGGCTATCCACAAAAAAAGCACAAAACTCAATCAAATCAAAGAATCACCTGTTAACTTAGTTTGGCTCCAAATTGTAAGGTTAAAAAAGAGAAGAAAATACAAGCCAATCAATATAAAAATGACATCATACATGTACATGTACATACTTTTTTTTTTCTTTTTTCATTTCTTAAAAGTCTGGTGAAATCTAAACGATTCTTTACACAAAAAAAGAGTAAATAAGCTATGTAAGATTATGGCTCCTCACTAGTCACATTCTGTTCAGCCAGTGGCCTAAATACTTTCATATCTAAATGGCTCTGAGAGGAAAACTAATTTTTGGAATAAAATGAAATAATAATGAATAAAAAGTACAAGTACAAATAAAATACAATGAAGTGGCTTAGTGGCATAAAACATAAGAAATAAAACTTATTTCATAAATTCTTTTCATGTACAAAGTCATCAAAATAATATAGGTTCCAGTGCTTTGGGAGAGATAAAACAAAACAAACTACAATAAAGAACAAAACAAATAACCTCTTGAAAACATAATCATCAGTTTGTCTTTCCTTTTTTCTGTACTGATCATAAGCTATATCAAATCAAAGGGGAGCCTCAGTCATCTGACCAACTCTGGGTTTGGTCTTGGCTGGACACTAACACAGGCTCCAACACCTGACTCTTGGCTGGACACTAACACAGGCTCCAACACCTGAGTCTTGGCTGGACACTAACACAGGCTCCAACACCTGACTCTAACAGTCCACACAACCATGTCCAGCACTACTCCTCTTGGGCTTCCTGGTTATGGGACTATGTGATGAACCAGTGGTAAACTTGGCTATGGAAGTTAGGCCTGGTGTCTGGTAGGAGTGGACTTCAGCGAGGGCCTGTGTTTCCTCTCCACCTGGTTGGGTGTCTGTCCTGGAAGTCAAACCCATAGTGGGTGAGGCCCTGACGCCTCGCTTAAGGTGTTGATTTGAACACAGCCTCAAGGCACACTGCTGTGTGGATTTGTGTGTACGTGTGTTTGCGTGTGTGCGCGCGCGTGTGCGTGCTGAGTGAGTGGTGCACTTTACAGTGTAGACTACGGCACTACAGTATTACCTGAGCATGTACTCTTTGTCTGCCTTTCTCCCTCTGTTTTCTGCAGACGTGGACGCCAGAGGAAGGCAGCTCATAAGGCACGCTGGCAGGCAGGGGTCTGGTCTTACACTGGGACTGGCTTCTCGCTCCTAAAGGGGTTCTGGGGTTGACCCTTGCTTCTCAGTACCTCAACATGCTAATCACATGGTTCGAACACAGCTTTGTCCTCCGTGTTCGAGCGTCAGTACCTTGAAGGTCAGTGTTGAAAGGGGGTGTGTCAGAAGCCTCCTTCTGCACAGCCTAGTGGAGGGGAAGGAGGGTGGCAGTGCCTCACATAATATAAATTCCCTTCAAATAACAGGAACACTTCCATGTTAGAGTGAGAAGGAAGTCAGTCTGTGGGAGTGTGTATGGGCTCGTGTGTGTGCATAGATTGTGTATAAATCATTCTAGTTCTATTAGGATATTTACATTGGAGGGCTACCAATACTCCATTCTCAGACAAAGATTAGATGCCTCTTGCAGAGTTTTTGTGTTGGTGAATCTGTGCCCATTATTTGTGTCAACTGTATGTATGTGTCTGTGTGTCTGTGTCAGAGTCAGCATTCATGCATGTGCTTGGTGAACGGCTAATTCCATAATTAGGCCTTTCAGAGTGCTTTCAGTGTATGAGTGGGTAGGTAGTTGACCAGAGCATAAAAGCCTATCACAGTATATCAGTGGCCCTTCATGAATGTCACAGGTGTATGTTTTGTCGGTCTGCGTGCATGCTTGTGTGCCTGTGTGTGTGTGTGTGCGCGCATGTGTCTAAAAAGTGTTTGTGTGTTTCTCCTACAGTACAAATGTCTGCATCCCCATGTGTGAGAGGTTTCAATATGTGAGTGTGTGTGTACGCCCATGAGTGTGTGTGTGTGTGTATTCCTCTACAAAATATCTGTATCCTCTATGCTGAAGCTGGACCGGCGACTCGAGTCGACAGAGGCTTCAGGGGACATGGCAGAGAGCAGCGGGTCTCCACCCAAAGGAGACAGTGGCTCATCCATCAGGAAGCCCAATTCACCTCTCCTTCCTTGGGCCTCCAAGCCGCCAAGGTCCCCTAGCCCCGACAGACCATCTGGGTAGCCAGGAATCCCATCACACAAGTCCAGCGACTGGGCAAAGTCAAAGGGCTGAGAGCTGCCCACAGCTGGGTACTGGAGGGGGGGCTGGGGCTGAAGGTGAGGGGGGAGTGGTGGCAGCTGCCTGGGCTGGGGCTGGCCCTGGCCGTGAGATTGACCCTGCTGGTGAAGGTGGGCCTGGGGGTGGAGGTGGTGCTGGCCCTGGTGCTGGACTTGGGCCTGGTGGTTGGGGTGCTGGTGCTTCTCCTCTGGGCTGGTCTCCTGCTTGACATAGGACCCCAGCACGTCTGCTGAGTTCAGCCCAGAGGGTGAGGAGCTGGGGAGGCCATGCAGACGAGCCTGCATCTCCAACTCCTACAAGGCAGAAGAGGTGGGGAGACATTGATGAATACAACCGTTGCCTGTATTAACGTTGTGCGTCTGCGTCGTGCGTGCATGCATCACCTGGATGCGAAGCCACAGCTGTTTGTTGGCCATCTCCATGCGTTTGAAGTTGTTCTCCACCTCTCTGGTCCTCTGTGCATCTTTCTGCATGCGCTTGATGTACTCCACAGATGCCCTCAGGATGGTGCCCTTGTTCCAGCGCACATCCCTGGACACACACCACAGGAGGTCAGTTTAGATGCGACAGCCTTGTGTACGCTACAGTGTCTCTCTCTCTCTCTGTCTCTCTCTCTCTCACACACACACACACAGCATGGTGACTTACAGGTCGTTGGTTTTGGGGATCATAGTCCCCAGCTCCTTGATGCGGTCGTTGATGTTGAACCTTCTCCGTCTCTCAACTGAACCAAATAGAGACAGGAACACAGGGATATGAGTTATAATGGGTGCAACTGCAGTCAACACACACACACACACACACACACACACACAACACCCACAGTCAAATATAGTATAAGGGGAATCTAAGGTCTATTCCTGTTATTGCTGCCTTAAGTGTCTATAATAAACACATAGTCCAGGTCTAGAGCAAGGCACACGGTCACAGGCAATTAGATGTTAGTGCAAGAACAGCACAAAGCAACAGGTTAACCATTTACCCACCAGTCACACTGTCAGCTAAATGAACATGGAACCTATATGTATGTGTGTGTGTGTGTGTGTGTGTGTGTGTGTGTGTGTGTGTGTGTGTGTGTAAAGGGGTAAAGGCAGCACTAATAAAAGTGAAGGATGAGTAAAATGCTAACTAAGATTACACATCTGAAGGAAAAGATGGAGGACCGAGGAAAGTGTTTGAAGAACGTGTGAAAGTGTTCATACTTAGGTTGTGGTTGTCTTTCTTTTGTCTCTCCTTGGCCATCGCACGGGCTTCTGCATCTTGACAAAAACAAATGCAATCAACCAACACTGTCTGCCTGGTCCTGGAAACGCACTCTGCCTTTTACAGCAATGACTATAAGGATGTAGGATGTGGGTACAGCAGGATGTGAGTACAGCAGGATGTAGGATGTGGGTACAGCAGGATGTAGGATATGGGTACAGCAGGATGTAGGATGTAGGTACAGCAGGATGTGGGTACAACAGGATGTAGGATGTAGGTACAGCAGGATGTAGGATGTTGGTACAGCAGGATGTGGGTACAACAGAATGTAGGTATAACATGATGTAGGATTGTAGAAAAGGACCATTGTAGCACGTACAATGGTCCTTTTATGTACTAACTGCCTAATTCTTTTGTAAATTTGTTTCTACCAAAGACTGTGCGTGCGGCTGTGATTGGTCCTACCTGACATCTCTCGTTTGATGGCCAGACTGGGAGGGCAGGAGTTGCTGGTCATGGCGATGGCTGGACCAGTCATGCCTGGCCCTGAATATACATCCAGATGACTGCTGGAGAGAGGGAGCTGGGGAGAACACACATCCACCATCAGTTACAGGATCTAAGTAAAGTATCATCACCTCAAACTCTTAATATCCCATTACAAACTCTATTGATTAACTCAGTACCACAAAGAGCTCTCTCCTCAAGATTCAGATGTAGTTCTTACATCAAAGCTGGGCCTTCAAGGATTGTAAGGTTAAGCAGGGGTTGTACATACATGCTTATGCTTCGGATTAATGTTAAGCACTCCGAAATGACTAGCAGGTTCCTCCCCATCCCTGCTGTACATTCAACAACATTTTGGGGCTTTTCATTGGATGCTTATGGAATGATCACACCAATACAGTCTCTGTGACCGACTAGTTCCAAATAACAGAACCATTTAAAAAGGACAAGTGGTCTGTCCATCCCATTTCTATATGGGTGTTGTAAAAATGGACAGAGACACCTTCTGCCCAACTCTTTCTCTGCAGAACGAGAGAGTTTCAAAGTGGTTGCAGGTCTCTAGGATGAATCAGGTATGTGTGTCTTCAGACGGTTTATATAGGGTCATCCTTTCGACCAGAGTGTAAGACTGGGTAGGAAGCTTCATAAACACAAACTGCATCTTTAGAGAGGAGCTGTAAAAACTAGATAGCAGTGGATAACAAGTCAAACAACACTCTTTAACGCCAGGGCACGCACACAAAAGCACCAATCATTTACTATCAGTCATTTGGCTTATCACCTTCTTTATTGGTTTATTCTAGCCCTATCGCTGATCCTATCTCCAACTACTGGATGGTGGGACTGCAGTTTTCCATGTCTCTGTGAAGATGTTGTGTAATGTGTGTGGAACCTAGTTGAAATGTACGATCACTATGAAAGGGATGTGGTTCAGGACCGCTCCAGGTTGAGTTCAGAGAGGGGTTTGTGTAGAACGACCATGTACCTTATGAGTTTGAATACAGTAGTCTCTTGAAGAGCCTTAATGAGGCTTGACTGATAGCAATCTCAAACAGATAGCTTATCTACAAGACTACTGAGGAGTAGATATACACATGCTACTGAATGAGCCACTTCTCAAATATCTACCATGGCTGAAAATGTTGATATAACAAGCGGTTTTGAAAGGTTCTCTCAGTCCCAGCTCTCGTAAGAAGCAGTGCTAACCATGGCCCCCCACCCTCAGCAGTCCTCTCCACACTTCACCCCTCTCAACACTGCTCTTTTCCCTCAAAGCTCTGGTTAACTGCGCACTCTTCTCAAAAGAGGTTGTGCAGAGAAGTGCTTTGAGATCTAACGGCATGTCAAGGTGGGAGAGACTGACTCCATAAGACCTTCAATCAATATCTCCAGCGCACATCTGCACGCTCAGAAAAAAACAGCGAGCACAACTGGACCTCATGTTTTGTAACCAGCTAACATACACAAACAAACATGCTCTATTCTCCAACTTTCAGCCGGAGAGTTCTATGCCTGGGATTCTGTGTGTGGTGGTCCCAGCTTTCCTTAAACTCTGAGATTCCAGAGATTCCAGGGAGTTTACTAGTTTAATCCACCTCAGGGATTAGTAGAGGAGATTCATTCATTAGCGGAAACTCACTGTTTCAAACCAAGGAGGGAATGTCACAGTGAAATACACAGGGGTAATGTGGAGAAAACCTCCAGAGAGTCTACGGTGACACAGACACACACACACACACATATCTTATAAACACAGAGAGGCTGAGACACACGTAGTTCTGAGAACTGACAGTTTGAAAGTTTACAATGGAGTTTTAAAAAATTGAACTCATCACATCCTGGCTTGTGTCCTTGAAGGATGATCAAGAGCTGTATCTAATTCATCATTGTGATTCACAAACAATACAATCTACTGAGTGAGCCAATCAGCGATATACTCAAACAAGCCTTTTCAATTTCACTGAGCCAGTTTCTCTCCAACCCCCACACACACACACACACACTCACACGCTGGAGGAGGGCCAGAGAGGGCAGATAGAACAGAGGTTGGTGGCGACCTTCACTCTGGCATGCTATGTAATGTTTCTCTAATGGTTGAGCGTGCCTCTGGCTGGACACTTGCCCACGCAGATCCAGCTGTACAGCTCTGCTCTGCCTCCGAAGCCCTGCTCCCCTGTCACACTGCTCCTGCTCGAGGTTCAACCCATAATCAGGGACCCGAGGTTGGGAGTTAGAGCTGAGCTGACCTACCGTGCCCCAGCTCCCGCTTCAACCCCAGCCCTAACTCTAGCTCCAACTTCTTTCAGCCCCAACCCCAGCAGCCTAACCCCCCCCCCAGCCCCTGGCCCTGCGGCTCCCACATCCTAACATCCAACTCCAGCCCCAGTCTAACTCCCGACCTCAGCCCCATCCTAACTCCCAACCCCAGCAGCCTAGCCTCCAGCCCCTAAGTTGTCATCTTACCAGCTGTATCTGCTCTCCATCAATCACTTCCACAATGGCATATGTCTTGTTCATTTCCTTCATCCTTCCTTCTTTAAGTAGGCCTGTGTTCTCACACACACACTCTCTCTCTCTCTCTTTCACACACTCCAGTCTTCATAAGAGACTAACCTCTGCAGTACCAGTCCCGTCTCTCTTCTACCTATTCCTAGTGAACTTTCCCCTAACTGGACTTTCAGCCTGTTTTCCCCTCTCACAAATTCCCCTCCTCCCCCTCCCCTTCCTCCTCTCCTCCTTCCCTCCTCCTCCTCCTCCTTCTGCTTTCCCCCTGAAAGCCTTGTAAACAAGTTGAACTCTAACTGGCTGTGGTTTAATTGTTAATTTAGAAGTTACTCCTTCAAACACAAAGGAGTGTAGTTCTTCTCTAAGATGGATGCCCACAGACGAGAGGCTTTTTCAGGGAAGGAATGTTCAATCTCTCCGGCGCGTCACGTCAATAATTTAAATCAATTAAACACTTAAAGTCCTTCAAGAGAACTGAAAGCTTCCCCTGGGCCATAGGGTCCAGCAGGAGGCAGACAGACAGGCAGATAGACAGACAGACAGATAGACTGACAAGGTAGAGGCTACCCATTATAGATCAGCAGTTCATTCTACATACAGGAACAAACATTCAGATTCTGTCTAGGGGGAAAGGTTCAGCCATTTTGAAGCTGAAGGAATTTTATACAACAACAACAACAACAGCTGCAGGAGCAGCAGTGCTGGTTCAGATATTCACAAAGAGAGTATCTATAAAGATGGATTCAAATAAAGAAAACAAGGAGGGTCTTTCTGTCTCAGAGTCCAGTCAGAGCCTCAGTACTGATGACTCGACATAATCACCCCAGTGACTCACAAACACATAGCACAGAGGGACCAAAATACACCACCGGGTGAAAGAGAGGGCGAGAGAGGACCAGATAGAGTGAAAGAGGGGAGAGGCAGAGAGATGTGAAGAGCAGAATGGAGAGGTATAGAGCTAAGTATAAGAACAGAGTGGTAGAGAGCAAGATGACAAGGGCATGGAGGGAGGAAGGAAGGAAGGAAGGAAGTTGATGAGTGGGATTGAGCAGTTCTTAAGAGCATCATTGTCATCAGACAGGAAGACATAGAGAGTGAGAATAGATACTTACTGTGTTGGGCATCTGAACAGGGTCGATATATGCTTGTATGTCATCATAACTGGACTGCATACTGATGATGTCATCAATGACCTCGTCCATCTGCTCCAAAACCAAGAAGTTAGAACGTTATTCACAACCCTCGGGATGTTTGATAAAAACATGAGCGCTTTAGGGAAGCTTTTTATGTCCAGGTACACAAGTGGCACCCACGGACTAACACGGAGCAGTCAGCAACTCATTTCAACCCCCACATCTCATCAAGGCGTTCGCTGGAGGAGGTGCAACACATTAGTCTTTTTATTTACTTGACAGCTGACGCAATCACTACAATCCCACAGAGTTCAACCACCACTCTACTCCAGAGGTGAAGTTAGTATTGAGTCAACATCTGAAGTGTTTGTCTATTTTGCTTCTGTTGCAATTTAGCTGTGTGGGGGGAGGGGTAAGGGGGCAGAGATGGCCAAAGTCTGGCAGGTTCAAAGGGCCCTGGGTGGTGTGTCTTCCCCTTGTCACTTGTTAAGCTGTAATTATGGCTGCAAGGCCATAATAGAGCATTTAAACTGCAATGACCATCACAGTCAGTTAGCTGAAGTTTGGCTGCACAGTGATTTTTACTTAACACAAATTCACATAAAATCCACACACACACCAGCACACTATGTCTGCATGCATGCGGACTTACTCTCACTCTCATACACACACACACACACACACACACACACACACACGCACGCACAAAGGAGTAGGCAGATATGGGCATGCAGTGTTCACACTCATGCAAGGGGCAATCTAATCATTATGACATCTTCATAAAGTGTGGAGAGAAGGCCATCATCCATCTCTATTACTTTATACAAGAGGCCAATCAAGCCATATACCCCCCCCCCCCATTTCCATGCCCACAAGCACTTATACCTCTACATTTTGAGGACGTCAAAAATGCAGTGTGTGTGTTTCAGGTCAAACCCAAGTACAGTGGTTTACAGTGCAACACTTCACCAGATTATCACAGATTTCTCGTGCTTTCATAATTGTCTAGACAGAAGCTTTAGCACAAATAGGTGTTTGCGTGTTTGTATTGTGAATGTGTGCGTGTGTGAGCATACCTCATTTTCATGGCTGGAGCCAATGTTGAGCAAGGCCATGGGGCTGTTGGGGGCACTGTTTCCTGTGATGAGCTGCTCCGTGCGCATCCGGGGGGAGTGGAGGGGAGGGGGGGCTGAAGCCGAGCCCCCTGGTGGGGCCAGAGAGGCGGGAGGGGAGGGCTGCACCACCCCTGTTACCGCATGAACCGTCTGGGCAGAGAGGAGAGACAGAACCACTGAGGACAGGAGGGGGATGGACAGACGGACTGCCTGACAGACAGAAGGGTTAGGGCACCGTACCTGTTTGGTGGCAAAGGTGGTGGAGAGGTACTCCTTCACCTGCTGTCTTTGGGACTGGCGGATGTGGTAGTCTGTGGGATTCTCCAGATGAGTCTGCACCTGCACGCACATACACACACCAGGGGTTAAGATCGCCCAGGTCATCTCTGCACACCGTGCAGCATCAATGACTGGCGCGCCACATGAGCTTGGACATATGGACGTTCACCCAGGACCATCACCTGAACATGACCCCTGTGGACCCAGAGCAGACAGGCATGGGCAGTATCACACCATGGAGAGTCACAGGTCATGGTATGTTCTTGGTGAAGTCTACTGGTTAAACTGTACTACACTGAGCAAAGCTTGGCCTCATTCTTTCACATCAAAGGGTAAAGATCAGGCAAGCAGATTCCTGCCTCCCGCTCCTAGAAACGCCCCCTACCCCCCCCCCTCTCTCTCTCTCTCCTACAGTTTTATAATCGAACAGTTGGCTTATGTAAAATCCAATGATTAGCTTTTCATGCCAATCAACTATTTAAGTGTGTTGTCCTCTCAAAGGCGCTGGTCAGGTTTGTACAGGTCCCGATGTGATTGGTTGGTGCGGTTTGTAAGCATGTGTTTTTGTTTACAGTTGAAGACATGAAGCCAGTGCTCATTTGGCGAGACTATAGACTGAGAGAGACGGGACCTGTCCACTTTACTCAGCCTGATACATGAGTGCAACACAGGCACACGCTCACAAGAGGAATGTTAGGGAGCACTGACGTCATGCCTAAACAGTTTGTATAAAGACTTCTGAAAAACCCTCCTACCCGCTGAACATACATGTATACAATGTCTATACATATGCATGCGTATGCCTGAACAGAATTTACTAACATACCCACTGACACGCCCATTCTAGATAAGAACTCAGACAACTCTGAAAGTCGTCAAAAAATGTTATCTGCTCCTGTTTGACATGACATCGTCTCTGTACAATATCTTCCCCTTGCCTGCCTGTGATGCGTATCTAATCTACACACACACAGATACAGTACACACACACACACACACACAACACATTCATCCTCCTGCCTCCCCTCACCCCCCAGGGTTCCCTACCTGCTTGCTGCTCCACCGCATTTTTTCTTTATCTTTACCTCTCTGTCTCTCTCTCTCTCTGTCTCTCTCTAGCTTTCCTTCTCTCTGCAGGGCTAGGTGCTGTGGGCTGCTGTGCTGGACTGTGTAGTTTCTCTCCAGTGCTCAGCAGGCAGTCAGAAGCCCTGCTCCTGCATCTGACCACCTCCAGTGCCCACAGGAGAGAGGCTCACCGAGGCAGCCTCCCCTCTCTGCAACACGTGAGTGGATTACTACAAGTCCCACTGCCCTCCCCCCCTCCCCGCCCCTTCCTTCCACTCCACACCACTTATACTCTCCCTCTATCTTCTCCCCCTGACTCCACTTTCTTTTCATTCTCTTTCGCTCCCTCCTATCACTCGCTTTTTGTCTGCACACTTTGAGCCCTCCCTTTTGCTCTCCCGTTCGGTGGACTCGCTCGCTCTCCTAATTCAAAGCTCGGTGAACGTCTGATGACTTCGAATTAAATCTAACCTCGAGGTCCACGTGCCACATGAGGGTCTCTCCCACTGCCTGGGGGGAACAACATGAGACCGTCTCCTGAACACCACTGACAGTTCACCACAGCAGGGCTGTTTTCAGGCCTAGGCTGTAGCTTCACTGTGGTGGTCCCAGCCTGGGTCAGTTAAGCTCAGGGTGTGTGTGTGAGTGAGTCTGTGACGAGCTGTTACAGAGATCAAACTGGCTAAACTCCCTTTTAAGTTTTTCTGCCCAAATCCTTTGCCCCCCCCCCCCCCCCCTCCCCAAAAAGAAAAAACCTGCCTCCGGCCCTTTGATTATGAAACTATGACACAGACGCACAGACGTGCACGCTCACACGCACACGCCAACACCGTGCACACAGTCTCACCTTGAGCACCTCCACTGGCACCTGCATGCTCTGGTAGTGTTGGGGGGCGCTGATGGCGGGGGAGGGGGCCGGGGGGCCAGGCATGCGCTGGTGCATGTACTGCAGCGCTGCATTCTGCTGCTGCTGCAGCTGGCGCTCTCGCTGCTCCTCCTGCTGCAGCTGGTCACGCATCAGCTGGACAAACACACACACACACATCAATACACACACACTCAGACTTTTGGCACTATGCATCACTAACAGTGTCTGTCACAAGAAATCCCCCAGACCAACCCACACTAAACAACACTATTTATGGCGTTTTCTGATCAGGTAGAATTAAACATTTCTCTAGAATTAGCTGGACATATTTTCAGAGGGTTCTGCAGTAGTTCAATCTTAAGGTTCAATCTTTTTGTTTGTTATTTACAAAGAATCCCAGTGTTGTAACAGCAGACAGCCATCTTCCATACCTGCAACCGTATGCCGATGCGGGAGGCCATGGCTGGGGGGCGCGGGGGGAGGGGGGGGCGAGATGAGGCAGACGCACCGCAGTCCAGCCCGAGAGAGGGGGGAAGCTGGAGGGGAGGGAGGGGAGGGGAGGGGGGAGAGGGAACAAGAGTTGGAAAGACGTGAGTGATAAATCACAGTAATGATCAGTGCCCCGGTTCTGCTCCCTGGCTGTTGTTGAGGACAATGTGACTCCTCTGTCTGTTTCCTGACCCCAGGGATGTCTGCACTGTGGTGTACATCATACAGTCATATGATATCAGCTCTCTATATAAACTATTTAATGAACAACATGACCCCCTGTGTTTTCTATATCAGATGCAAACAGTAGCATACATTCACGCCACTCATCTTTCTGTGCGTGTAGCCCAGGTCTGTTGGCCTCTGGCATTCCCATGGCCAGACCCTAGACAAACCCAAACACGCGCGCGCACGCACGCACGTAACACTTTTCAATAAACATTGTACCACTCACAATCTGATTTGTTTATAAATAAATCCGTGTCACAAAAATAGTGCCTGTGAGGAGTCAGTAAGATAAGCCAGCCTGATATAAAAGTCACGCCACTATTTTTAGGCAGCCTGGGGCCCCAAGGCTTGTTACAGAACAGCTCGATGTTCCGGAAAGAGCAGCACAGGTCAGCCCCTCAATAATGAACCTTTCTGGAAAGAAATGACAACAGAAGACAGCAGCAGGCAGATCGACGCTTCTGCATTGCTTGAATACCAGACTGTCAGTCAAGGGTAAGGTGGTGTCGGAAAGGGGGGGAGGGGGGAGGGGGGGGGGGGGGTGTTGCTGCATGGTGCCCCGCCCCTCCCCACCCAGAAGGGTTGGGACGAGGAGCATTACTATGGTAACAATTTGGGAAGTCATGTGGGAGTCATGTGGTTCTGTTGTTCTGGGGTGATCATGTGAGCAGACTATCAGAGGGGAACACCCTGAACACCCTGAACACCCCAACTACCCCCCCCCCCCACACACACACACACACACACAAGCACCACGCCCAGCCTTCATCCACCACACATAAAACTCCATCCAATCCTGGGGAGTCCCAGACACCACGCTTCCCCTTTCTTCAGTGACTCGGGTGGTTGCTTCTCATCTGTTCCCCTCTGGCATGACTCAGCTTTTAATACACACGACAGCAGCCCTTGGCGTCAACAGGGTCCCTGCCCCTCCACTGCTGGCCCTGGTGAGCACGATGGCTAATGGGTTGCTGTGACGAGGACACACCTGAGTCACTCTCATGATTCTGATAGCCCAGCTTTGCTAGCTGCCATCATCTACACGCTGCCTTTTGGGTGGTGAGAAAGGGAGAAAGAAACAGAGTGAAAGAGAGAGGGAAACAAAAAAAAAACGAGAGACAGAGAGAGAGAGAATAGCTCATTGTGTGTCAGGTACAATAAGAAGGACAGCTCCTATTGAGAAGGACTGAGGCCGCCTGTTGTCCTCCGTGTACATTTCAGCACCCGGGGGGGCTCACACTACTCGCTTTGTGCCCACTGGCTGGCCCGCATACAAACACACACTCACACAGATACAGACACATACTCAAAGACTTACACAATACGATACACACACACACACACACGCACACTCCAAGGATTCGTCTCAACAGCATAAGTCCAAGCTGATTCTAAAGCATTAAACAGAAGCAGAACTCCGATCCTAAAATCCACCTACAAACCATTACAACTACCTACAGTCAAGTGGCTGTTGCAACATGATGGCAAATCGCTATCACTATTCTCTGTCAAGCAGCCATTACTACATACTGTTGAGTTGCTATCAGTATTACTGTCACTACAATGTATCCTGTCAGGTCGCTTATACACTGTCAAGTCGCTGTCACCATTACCCTATCAGGTCACCATCACTGTACACTGTCTAGTCGCTATCACAACTCGATCGAGCAGAATCGTTTTTGTTACGCAGTTTGAAGTCCCATACTAAAGTAGGTCTTGACGTTTATTTGTTATTATTATTTGTTGTTGTTTATTACATTTAAGAAGTATTTCTGATTCCTTACACACATACACACGGAATTCTGTTCAAGTGTATTTATAGATCTCGAAGAATGGGGTGATTACATCTCCAAATTCAATCGCCCTGGACAGGAATGCCACCCAGAAAGGAGTCTCTGTGTGTGCTGCTACGGCTGCACCGCCTAGCTTAGCAAGCTAACATACTAAAACCTGTGGGAGCCTTAGATTAGCATCCGGATACTTAAAGCACGCAAGCTCCCAGAAGCCTGTTGTGGCCTCCTAACATCTAGAGGACAGCTTAGCACAATGCTAACATGGAATCCCAATATATAATCTCTGTCTGACCCCCTGGTAGTTGGACCACAACAATACAACTACAACCACAACTTTGTTCAGCTGTTATTAGTCAGACAATTCTATCTTTGGGCTTGGAGTGAGCTGGTGTGATGTGTGAAAATCAGCACCTGCTTCCTTACGGTGCATGGAGACATCACAGAGTCTCATCAAAACAGGAACTGCTATGACAATATGACTTGTCTCTGTATAGTTCAAGTTATACTGTAGGAACTATGTATGTTCACTTCTGGATAAACACTCACATACATATACACTTCCAGATCATCATATGGTGACACACTGCGACCAGGCATGGTGTTATCCCACATGGCCCCTCCAGTTGCCTGACATCCACTGGGCTGCAGTGCCGTCTGTGACGCAGTAGGGGAACACTGGCGCCATTGTGTGGCCTGCACTGTGATGTCACACAGCCTCAACATCAAAGCCTGTCAGGGAGTGGGCAGGACCAAATGGAGGAGGGCTTGGGTCATGGGTCAATAATGAATTGGGCTGCAGATTAGCCACAATCACACACACACACAGACTTACAGTAGGACATGTACACACTTTAATGGACGTCCAGATACATACTTTGATCGAGCAGACACACATGCTGCCATAATGTGCTCACACTGGGGGCAGTATGAGGCCAGTGTCGAGAAGCAGGGTGTTAATTTGTGAGACTATATTTATAGACGCTGCTGTGCCATTCCAGGCAGGCCCATTTAACAGTCAACCTAGAGCAGCTAAATACAGGACATGAACACATACACCTTGATTCGCACGCGCGCTCAAACACACATACAAGTGCACACACACACACCATATGGCGGGTAGCCCAGGTCATGTTTACAGGACCGGGGGTAGTGTGTGCAAACCAATCAAAAGGCAGTGGGCTATTTCCATGCTAAGGCCCAAGCAAGGTTGCAGAGGGGAATGTCAGCAAACACACTGACACAAACACAGATCAACAGCAGACAACACACCCACATACAGGACGCACTGGTACCATTCAAAGGGCACTGTGATTGCAAATCCACCTAGCAGCTATCAATCAGTGTCAATCAGACCTCTGCCAGTGAGGGGGCATGAGGGACAGTTGAGAGCAGAGCCTGGTATAGAAATGAAGAGAGCAATCAGACACACCTCTTCCGCAGTGATACGTCTGCCGCCCTGGTCTAAGACTAAAATAACCCCCCTTACTCTCTGTTCCCCTTTTCAGGAACACCCTGTTCCCCTGGGCACTGCGCGTATCAAGACCCATGTATCTTGCCCCATGTCGCACATCTCTGTTCATGTGTTTAGCCTACTCTGATATAACACCCACAGAAACACCAAAACAAGTCCAAAATGGAGCTGGCCAACATCTCTGCTTCGTTAGGGTCTGCAGGGAAACCACACTGGCAGACACAGCGTGTCTGGGCCAGAGCCCAAGGGCAGAGCTGGCTTCTCAAGGTCTGACAGGTTCGAAACAGGTGAGCGATTTCCCACGTGTTGCCAGGAAAATCCACAAAACACAAAAAGCACACTTACCTGCTTGTGGGGAAAGAGTGAAAAGAAACGTTGTGTGCGCCCCTCCTGCTGTTCTCTACATCTCTGGTTGACGGCAAATCTGCAGCGAGAGAAAGAGCAGCACAGAAGAGGAAAGGCAGTGTATTAAAGCCTGGAAATACACAACAACAACAACATTAGATGCTCTGAAGGAAGTGGAACCGCCTCTTCATAGGATATTGCTGTGATTGTGATGGTCTGTCAAAAGTTCCACAAGTGGTAGCAATGCTTCAGTTGGCACAGTACAGTAGGTATTAGTAGTGGTGTACTGTTTCTGGCAGTAGGTAATGTTGTGGGTCCTGTGAGGACAACAGGCACACACCCTCTATGACATATAAGAGATAAAATTCCACCTGGGGACACGACAGATGCAACAGGGAGTGTGTTGTGTGCGTAGTCTGACAGGAGTTTCAACATGACCTCATCGATGACATGTCGTCACCATGAATTCGAGATGAATTCCAAGGACTTTTACCTACTCCAGCATCCATCCCATCTCATCAACATCTGTTCGATCAGAACTGGAGTTATCAGAACTCTCAAAATAGCCCTTCAGAACATGCCTGTGGTAAACCCCTGGCTCAGAAGTCATGCTGCTCATCAGCGAGGCCTGTTCGTTGGTGGAAACGAGAATCTGGAGCAACCAGGCTCCTATTGGTTCTATACACTCCTGCAAACAGAAGACACTGATAAATGAATCGGCTCCAGTCTAGACTGCTGGGATGAAACCCTCATAAGTGCGTGCCATCAGCATCAGACAGGATTCCCATCAGCCTAGCGATACCAGACCATAACAGAATACCGAAACTGACACCCAACGGACTCAGCAACATTACCCCAAGCCCTCTCTTCCTCTTTGATGGCTTGCACAACTGTCAGTGAGGTCAGGACAGAGGCGAAGGAACTTCCTCTTCCCCGGCAGAGGAAGAAAACACGTTGAAAGAATCAGGTCATAAACGCACGGAAAAATCACTATGCTAAACCTATTGTTTACCTCCGATTTGACGTCATTTGTACAAAATCAAGGACAACTAAAAACTCCCAATTCCTGCAGATGAGTCTGGAAAATGGCCTTTTCTCAACACTTTGTCAACTTACTGACGACGACACGGACGTACACACGCAAGACTATTTGACCGGACCTACAAAAGAGCAACAAAGACTAGTTTCTGCTTAGGCAAACTACGATGTGGTTGCCATGACCAGGGATGCACACTAGCAACAAGGTTATTGCCAAACCAAACAGAGGTGAGAAACATATCTGTCTGACCAGGACACAGCATGTCACTATTAGGAACAATCTCTCCTGCCAGTGACAACGAGCGTTAGCAAGTGGTCCATTGTAAAGAGGCACAGAATGCAAGCGTGAATGAAAAGTCAGTCTACTCACCAACCTTGTACACAAAGCCTGCATTCAAAAAACACCTAGTGCATCAGTGTCAAATCATTCCCAGTGCCTTGTTCATGTGTCCTGTGGTATTGCTGTTTCAACAAAGCACCAGCATGAGCACTCTGTAGAGATGCAGCTCTGCTCTGTGTAAGCCAAAGATGGGGAGAGAGATGGGGAGAGAGATCCATACCTGGAAATCCAAAGTGCTAACCAGGAAGTGGGACCTGTAAGGGCAGGAGTCAACGCTCACATCGACTCAGTGTATCCAAGATAGTTCAGGATCCTCCATGTGGTTTGTATACATCAGACTCACACACACCATCTCTCTCTCTCTCTCTCTCTCTCTCGCTCGCTCGCTCTCTCTCCCACACACACAGAGCTTAGCTTAGCCAGAGACTTTTACAATTGTTGTCTCCGCTCGTGACACCACTCCTCTCCACTCAGAGCAAGTCACAGGGACGGTCTTAGTCACGATTCCTTCCTCCTTAAACTCCAACATCACTTCCTAGTCCTGCCCCCTCCGCCTCCACTTCCCTTAAACTGGCGTGAGTGTCAAAGTCTGAAGGAGGAACAAGAGGGATTCAGTGTCTCAGCAGCAAGCAAACACATGCACACACACACACACACACACACAGGAACCCCCCAAAACACATTTGTGACTGTGCCCTGTTGAATCTGTCTCTTATCCCAGAGGAATGTATATGTATGGTGAATGGGTTATTATTTGCGTCCTCTAACACACACACTCATACCCACACACACCAGATCCTGACATGGACACTAAACACAATATCCCTCAAAGAGGGGCTGGTTACAGGGTTGTGTGGGCAACTGAGTCAGAGTGGTCAAAACAACGTGACTCAGGGCCTGTTAATAGTCATCGCCTATCGTGACTGGGTATCCTATCCTGTCTCTACAATAGTATGTTTCTCAAACTGTGACTGGCAGAACCCTCAGAGATAACAGGTTGTTTTTCCATCATCCACAGTTGAGGCTGTTACTTCTGCAATGATGACAGTAGGGAAACTACTTACATTTCAGAGCCTTTCCTGTAAAAACCACAAAACTGGCAACGAATACTGAATCAGAGGGGATGTCAAGTTTTGGTAAGAGAAGTGCATTGTGGGAATTTCTGGATTACATGTAACATTCATTCTGCAGTCATTCTGTCGGTAATGGATTTAAGAGAAAGGTAGCAGCTGTCAAATGTGACCTCGCCCCCCCCCCCTTTTCCATCTCACACACACACCTATTTCCAGGTAAGGTCATCTCTCCAGGTACCATCTCCTGCATCTGTTCCAGAGTGTGTTTAGCTCCATCTGGTGGTGCTCCACTGTTTCTTGGGATTTTGGGATTAACAGAATCCTGACTCCCCAAATACACTGCATTTCAGCCCAGGGCTCGGTCCAGACTTAGAGCTCACCTGAGACCTACAGCGGTTGCATGGTGTGAGCATGGCTGAGCCATTGTCATCACAACACGACCCTATGCCCTCTCACCTGGACCTTTGAAGGCTCTCAGACAAAGGGAATCATAAAACCACTACTTATAGAAGACAAACAAAGCCCAAATGTCTGATTCTGTTGGACAAAACCTAGTCTATGATGATAGAAATCCTCTTTTTTATCCACAGGACAGTATCTTTTACAGAAAGGTTGAGATTTGGTATAAGGAATGGCTGCAAACACACTCCCCCCTCACATACACACACACACACACACACACACACACACACACACAACAGCAATAGCTGCAACCGCGTCACCACACTGGTCACTGGGTTCATCTTTAGAATAACCACAGGGGTCATGTGATCACTCGTGAACAACCAGCCAAACACAAACACACGCGTCAGTGTCTCATCTTCACCATCTGAAGGAGACATATTCAGTGGTGCTCTTCTTTATCGGATGACTTGATTGGAGACAGATACATCTGTCTTTCCAGTCTATCTAGGCCAACTGACAAGAGAAAAACACACACCAGATTCTTTGAGAGTCTTTCCAAGTGTTTTCTATGAATCTCAAGTTGTATTCTGTGAATACAATCTCACATTGTGGGTGGTTCTTATTGAACTGTCCAATATTGTTGAGGTTACTTGTCAGAAAATCTAACTCAAAGGCTCTTGGGAAAAAATGTCTATTGATGAAGGTGGTTTAGAGAAGTAGGCTTCTTTATGTTTAGATAGAAGGAAAATATGCCACCTGTCAGAAGTTACTTCGTATGACTGCCAGAATAATTGGAGCGACATTCAGTCCCTCTTTCTCTCACACATTTTGTCTCTTCAAATCCCTGGGTGGTTTGTGTCTAGAATATTGATTGGTGAGTGAGTTTGACAATATGGCCTTTGACTAATCAATCAGACTCTGCCTCTGGGTGAGAAACACACACACACACACACACAGGCACAATGTGAGTGCATGAGAAAAAGAGAAAGGGATCGAGAGGTCAGCTGGTGTTGTGCTTGTTTTCTAAGAGCTTGTTTACCACATGAGCGAAGGGTCAGTACACCTGCTGGTCTTAGAGGGCTCTCATATCTCTCTACGTCTCTCTAGCATTCTCATTCTTCAAAAGATGGTTTACCTAAAACTGTATTTTTGGGTTCTTAAATATAGCCTCTCTCTCTCCCTCTCTAGTCTCCTTCAGCACGGATACTCATTGATACGCTGGGAAACAGGGTTTTCACAGTCACCAATGTTGACACTCAGGCCTTGTTTGCAACAGAGCCCCCAAGGCATCTCCTGGTAGACACTGCTGTGTATGTACTGTGTTATTCCTGTCCATGGGCGGGATTTAGCCACGCAGCCAGTTCATTGGCTGGTGAAGCTGTTTTTCTGCAGCTATTAGCCAATGTCTTGAATCCTGTGTAGGAGAGGAACTTACTGACCATGAAAGCCTTGTGCTCCTGACAATGACTTGTGGGGAGACTGGACAAATACTCCCTCTCTCCCCCTCTCCTTCACACACACGCACATGTACACACCAGCCCTTGTGTGCTTCCTTTCTGAACTCCAACTGTGGTTACACATATATTACACGAAGAGTTCAGACCAAGTGACAATCAGCCGCTAGAAATGATGTCGCTTGTATGACAGAAGAATCTGTGGCTGTGTGGGAAGATCCCAGTGACTGTCTTCCCAAGCCCAGGTTTGGTGGACAGGTGGAACTGAAACAAAACAGCAGACATGATCATCCAAACCAGCAGACGTGGCCTTCCTCTTCCTCATACAGGGATAGTGATGGAAGAAACACTGACGTCAAGTTCCTCAGAAAGGAAGGAGAGAAGAAGAAAAAGACGAGGACAGGGGAGCGGCAGAAGGGTTTTGTGGAGCCTAGAGTGAAGAACATGTTACTAAAGTTTCGGATGAATGCACTCCAGTCAGGGTTTTTGTTGTGCACGAGGTGCTTAATGACTTGAACTTCATGTACCTATGTTCTATTGGTACACAAGGTGTCTGTGTGCATTCAGTGTATGTGCAGGAATTGCAGAAAGTCAAGTTGTATATATATATGTGTGTCTGTGTGTGTGAAAGTGTGTTTTTTAACCAGCCGCACAGCATTTCTGTTAGCATGCGTGAGAGTTGGTATGCAGGGTGAGTTGGAATGACAGGCGTTTGGGAGATGGGCCTGGAGATTAGGAACATTGGAGCGCTTAGGGCACTCACACACACACACACACACACACTCACACACACACACATACAACACACTCTCTCACTCACTCTCGTTGACGTCATGCATAGAATGCCACCCTTTAACAGCAAATTCCACCTCCCTCTCACTCTCATTCACTCTCTCCCTCTGTTTCTCCCTTCCTCTGACTGAGGGGACTAGTAGGGACGTCTTGCTGCAGCATGACTGCTGACCATAATACAGAACTAGCCGTCTTCTCACACAGGGACACTGAAGAAGCGACGGGGGGACGGGATGGGGCAGCACATCAGAGAGGTGGAGATATTTACGTTATATTGATGTTAGCTAGCCAGTATAGAGAGGGGGCTAATAAAGTGAGGAGAACCTCTGTGTGTGTGTGTGTGTGTGTGTGTGTGTGTGTCTGCCATGTCTCAGGGCGCTATGACATTACCGCGGAACAGGAATGTGGCTCGCCAATACAGAAAGTACAGCGTACAGGATCAAGCTCTTCCCTTTAGCCAAATATGGAAGGTGTCTCACAATAAACGAATGGAAAGGAATGCTGCGCACACGGAAATATGGATCGTATATAAACGTATATAAACAGACAAACATGCGCACATGCAAATACACACACCCTGCACTGAACAAAGAACAATTAGGCATCGCGATAAGCGTAGCATCGTCCCATTGTAAGTGTCAGTGGCTGTGACTAACTGGCTGTTAAAGAGCAGGAAGAGATTATTATATCTTATGAAAACATCAATGGAGCGTAGCTGTATCATATACAGCAGTATTAAAAAGGCTGTGGTTTAAAGCATTACTAATCCAGCTAGATAAGAGCTCTGCTGAGACTGCTAAGAGAGAGAGAGACAGAGACAGAGAGAGAGAGAGACAGAGAGAGAGAGAGAGAGACAGAGAGAGAGAGAGAGAGAGAGAGAGAGTCGAGGGTGGAGAGAACTGCTGTCTGCAGTACAGGAAAGGGCTGACTTAAGAGCCTATCAGTACTGTGCTAAACAGATATCAAGCTGTGCTTTAAGTATGGCCTCTCACTCTCTCACTCCTTTCCTCCCTCATCTCCCAGACACAGACACACACAATTGATTTGCTATTCAATTTCTATATTGAGCTACACTTGTCCATAGACAGGACATTGTTGTAGATACAAATGGACTAGCCTGGATGAATAATAGTTGAAGGAAATGACCGTGGGAAAGCACTGCGATGGAGGTTTATCATTTTAGTTTGTAGTACCAAGTGGTAGTTGTTTAAACTTACACTATTTCAGCTTTGCCCTCCTGGAGCTTTGAAGGTGGTTGAAAGGAGAGAAAAATGAATAGAAGGATAGCTGAATGGGTTGAAGAACAGATGAGTGGAGGAGAGGATGAATGGATGAGTAGAAGACAAAAGCTGTGCAGTGGAGCATCTCCACCGCCTTGTCCTAAATGAAGAAGTGGAACCCTAGAGGCGGGGCCTGGATGAGGAAGTAGGGTCACACTTCCAGCACATGTCTCAAACTCCCGCCCACTCTCCCACCTGATGGCATCATGGGTCTTGCTGTCACCAATCTCATGTCTCAATCCTCTGGGGTGTTAAAACAGAAATCAGGAATCTGTGTAAACACCTCAGTTTCACATACAGACCCAGGCTCTAGAAAGTGTAGATCCGAGTTCCACGGGTTCTGGGTTCCACTGGGTGTGGTTCCTGCCTGGCTAGCTGGGGAACTAGGGCTGTCCGGAGCCAGGTCACGTGGGGCCAGCTGTGGAGAGGCTGTGCCAGTATAAGGATATGAGCCCATATGGCAGACAGTTGAGGTGTTTACACACAGAGGGCCTGTGTGTAAAAGCCTGCTGCTGTTAATATGCTGCACCTGAGTTGATGCTCCTAGTGTTGTGCTGTCATCAGAATGATGTCATGTTGTTGTATTGTAGATTGTTACTGGTGCAAAGATATGCACTGTTTATAAGTCCCTTCAGATCAAATAAATCATTATTAAATTAATTAAATGCGAAATTCAAAAAGGTAATGTGCTGTTTCCCGGAACAGTACAGGTAGCCTACTAACACAGGCCTGCGTGCGTGTGTGCGTGCATGTGTAAGTGTCCCTAAAAGTGTGTGTGTGTGTGTGTGTGTGTGTGTGTGTGTGTGTGTGTAAGGGATTCAGTGAGAGTGGACGCCTCTGTTTACCTAGAGTAAATGAACCTCATCGCTGCCACTTATGTGCCAACATGATTCCAATGAGGCTGAAGATATGACCTTCTACACACACACACACTTTCCCAGACACACAGCAAACAGGATACAGCACTAACATGAGTGCTGGAACAAGACCATCAGGTTCTCTGACACACATGTCACACATCCACACGTACTACACACACTACTGAAGCTTGGAAACGGAAATTAGTCAACAGTGTAAACAGGACCTAGTGTTATGGACAGAGACGTTAAAGATTGAAAGAGAAGGAAACATTGTATCCTTCAAACTAGCTCCACGCTACCTGTAGTTCAGTTCAGTGACTTCCAGAGAAGGGCTGTAGTTTCTCTGCTTGGGATGTCTACAGTGGTGCTAGGTTTAGAGAGAGGGTGTGATTGCTCTGGCTTCCCCACTGACACTCCACATATCTGACGGTTGTGACCTCGCTCACAGTAACCTCGTGGGCCCCTGTGTTTGGTGACCCCTGACCCCTCGCCCTCTCTGACCTTTCTGCTGCCCCACTGAGCCCCCCCCCCCACACACACATCTGTCTCAATCTCCATCCTGCTGTTCCCTCCCTCCATGCACCCACAGCTGTGTGTGTGTGTAGTGTATGTGTGTGGAATACGTGTGTGTGTGTGTATGTGTGTGTGTGTGTATGTGTGAGTATGATTGGAAGGGAAGCGCTGCACTTTTACAGAGAAACACGAGGGACCCCAGGCAGTTCCAACACTGTCCATTAAAAGGAGAACAGGAAGTAAAGACACTATTGAAGTAACGAACTTAAATGCTGAGCAAGGTACCTTATCAAAACTTGGTACTGACTTCACTATAGTGTGACGCTTAAGGATCCTAAAATTGTAAATGTAACATAAGCTTGCATATACAAGTACACATACAAACATATGCGGCACAGGCCGCTCACGTTGCGAAACTGCAAGTTCATAGGTTCATATAACAACAGTTAATCAAGAGACCAAAGCTGATTAAGTATAGATGCAACGTATTAAGACAGAAAGGTCCAGCACTGACTACAGGATTTATTTGTGACACACCAGAAAAGAATAATCTGAATGAATCTTGCAATGGCATACAGCAGGTAATGTTCAACTAGCTCATACGCTGAACACTCGTAGAAGGGAATGGAAATAAGCTATTTCATTAACTTTACATAAACAGACCAGCAGCGCAAGTGTGCGCGTGTGTGTGTGTGTGTGTGTGTGTGAGTGTGTGAGAGAGAGCTCGTGTGTTGGAACCTAGTCACTAATCATGTATCTCTGTCCTGTCAGTGTATATCTGATCCCAAGTCGCTCAGACACATAAAAACAAACAGAGTCATCTGAACCCCATCTGAACCTGTCAGTGCTCAGAGACAGGAGGCTGCCACTGGGAGGATCAATGTGTGTACGTCCTCGAGCGTGTGTGTGTGTGTATGTATGTGTGTGTGTGTGTGTGTGTGTGTGTGTGTGTGCGCGTGGTGAACACAGAGCCTCGCCTGCTACAATGTGGAAATGTGCATTTATCAGCTACAACAATCACATAGTGGAGAGGGCATAGAAAAAAGATGCTGGTCTTCATGAGAATAGCTCAGCCTCACTAAGAAAACCAGACTGGATTTACCTGCTCCCCACCCCACCCCACCACCACCACCCCCCTTCCCGTATGTCACCCCACCTGGGACTCCGGTTGGAGGTTGAAGATGGAGTTCATCTATTTTCTGTGAGTCTTCGTGTCGAGAGGTAACTCATCACGTTCATATCTTTTACTTGAGATCCCCAGCGGATTGGGAGGGTTCTGTTCCCTTGTACATGACCAAAGAACGGAGTGTTTGTGATAATAAAGCACACAAGAGAAACAGAGGGTGACCCGCGTGTCAGAGGTCAACATCTATTGAAACCTAACCTGTGTACTTAACCTGAGACCCATCCAGCTCAGAAGCAGCTAGTCAGTAAGAACATCAGACTGATGTGTCCACGATGTATTTCACTGCGCACATAACATGTGCTGTCATACATCCTCTGCTGTGTGTTTTCCCTATATTATGCTGCTCTAACAGAAAAGGTATTTCACTTTTGATAGGGGAATTCCTTGGAAAATGAAAGAAGTGAAGTCTAGCTCAAAAGGCCGTTTACAGAAATACAGAAGCTGTTGTGACAATCGGTGTGACACGCAGTTGACCTCAACTGGCTCAGTCATATGACCTTTGACTTCTACTGTGCTCCCTGAATGGTCATGTTCATGTGGGACATAGAGTTGAAGGGTTAGGCTTTGGGGAGTTGAAACGTCATGCAGCAGGTATGTCCTCAACCGTATAGAAGGAGTTGTAACTTCATGTACTTTGAAAAACGGAGCCACGCTTTTCTTCAGGCATAGGGCATCCCAGCCACAGCAAACATATGGTATATTGTAAAACCACAGTGTGTGACACGGACTGAGTCACAGCCAGATGGCTCAGCAGGGAGAGGGTCACCAGATATGAACATTGGGTCACTCGTCTAATTACATTCTATAGAAAGTTCAGCTTTAAGGCTCCAGTCCAGCAACAGCATCTCCATCATCATCGACTACAGCAAGATCAGCAAAAACTGCAGTATCACCATACTACAGAGACTGCACTCACATCTACTGTCAAACTATGGCAGAGAATGATTCTAATTTTATTTGCACTGCCCGCTTTACAAGAAATGTCACAAAGGGCTTCACACATGGCTACAGATCAGAACCTATCACCATCATCAACGTTTAAGGGAGATAATGAAACTCCTCCAAAACTCTCCGAAAGAATTCTGATTAAACCTGGGAAGTAAGTGGTCACCGTGCGTGACTGAACAAAGGCAAACGCCTGTATCAACCCACACAAGAATATGTTTGTAAATTGCTCATTAAACATGGCATTTTTTAAGTTTGCTTGCTGATTGCGGAGGAGCACGGGGTGCAAGCGCTCAAAGACCCGTGCTCGAAGGCTTCACTGCGCGTGGTGTCCTCGATCGGCTCAGCTTGGTCCCCGCGCGCTCGAGGCTTTCCAGCAAAGTTCTAGTTACATAAGTGGAGTATCACAGAGTTTATACATAGCGGCATACCACGGCTAAAGTGTTGTTACTGATACAGTCGCGGATCCAGTGGTCCTACCCTGCGCTTCAAGCAATGAGCTCTGAAATGGCATTTGGAACTTGGGATGTCTCGGCTGTATTTAAGTAAAAAGGACAGTTGAAGTGCAGTAATACAGAGACCATCAAAGTAAAACTTTAAAAAGGACATTTATAACAGTCTAACCTTGGGACTGGCCACGTGAAAAATCTATAAAATAGCATCCGTTTAACAATCAGGACGAGCAGACTTGTTGGGAAGTTATTTGATTGTTTTCTCGGGAATAATATTTCCCCATGCTCACCCATTGATCATTTACAATTCTGCGCGCTTTGGGTTAACAACTTAAAATGTAAAAGTCTCTTGACAACTAAACTAGTCATTTCAATGCACGCAGTAGCCTATTGATCTCTTCAATAAACCCTAGTGGTAGATTTTAGCGGTGGAATGTAGTTTGCGACGAGTTTGCAGAAGTTCAGCGGTAGAATATCACTTACCCGCTCTGAAGGTCAGACAGTACAAAGTTAGAATCAGGTTCTGGAAACTACACGACCAGTCCTCCAGTGCACTCTAATAATAACACCGCTGTATGAGGCGAATGCCGACGGATTCTAGACCAACCACGCGAAAGAACTATCTTTATATTACAAATTATTTCCTCCACCAACTAACTACTGTAAACTCCGCAGCTGGTGGCACTGCAGTGGCTGATTGTTTTCGTTCCGTTTGTCGCGATGTTGTCACCGCTTGGAGCGTCCAGTCACCTGTGCGCACTTGTGACAACTCTGGCCACCAATGGGAAACCTCAGGGAGCATACTGGGAAGTGTAGTTCTCCGGAACGCGAGTATTTTAGGGAGTGACGTGAGGCACCAACCCGTTGACAGGGGCGGTCACTTGGCACAACCTACAACACTCTACAAGGTTGCGAGGCAAGATATCTGATCTTTCATAGCGCAGCACTTGTCCACATGAGGGCAGCCTTGCCAAAAGAATGCTTTATAGACTGCACTGCAGCTTCATGTCACACATCTCCAATATGTCTATTCCGATATTTAGATATAAACCAATACCATTACTATTCTTGTGTGTAGAAATATAACAAAAAAAGACAAACAAAATACTCATACAAGGTTGTTTGTAGTTGTACTTTAGTGCAATCTTTTTGGTCAGTCGGTGGAGAGCAATTTCAACATAGAGCCAAACAGGCCTCATACAAACAAAACAATCCTGATAAACACAGACACTTGACATGCCCCCTAAACAGTCGACTCAACTATACATCAAGCTACAATCAAGTCATATGTTGCGCATTAAAAACTATGTTGGATTACATTATAATGTACAACTGAATCAGTCAAACTGGTTGAAGAAAAATAATAAGATCTCTTCTATTGACTGTCCTTGACAGTCCATTTACTCATATACAATATGATCAGGCATGATTTTTTTTTCTCCATTGACATTCTTTACATTCCATGACACACAACTTGAGAAACCCAATACTATCTTACTATACTATCTTTCATCTTTACTAATGTTACCAGTGTAGCAGGCTTGATCTGCTACCTCAGCCTTGATGAAGAGGCTCACTAGAGACTCAGACAGGGAGCATCACAGAGGAGAAACCAACCAATGGTCAAATCAAAGTTTGAAAGCAGATGTCGCTTGAGGTAAGTGTTTGACTCTTCCTGTAGAAAACACTGATCTATCTGCCATCAGAATGCTAGGAACCCTCAGAGTCCACTGCTGGTCAACATAAACAGGGGAAGTAAAATGTTTAAAGAAAATATAATGGACAAATCCTAAAATCCCCATTCAAAAGTCGTTAATGAAATCATGAGTTTCCTCATTTACAAGAACACATTGCCAAATCAAAACACAATGCAGAGGGAAGTGATTCTCTCTGCCTCCCTCAGATCCCATGAGTTTGATGCAGCAGATGAGGAGGGTTCACACAGAGGAACAGAGGAGCAAAACGCTCTAGGAGAATAGACGAGCTACAGGAACAGTGGATAGGAGGTGTGGTGTGGGGAGGAGATGGAGAGTAGAGGTTCTATGTGTAGGGAGAGGATGGGTACTGCGGATGCCACCAGTCCATGAGTCGCACGCTGTGTACTGGGTCCAGCACCACCTGGGTGCCCCCCTGCTCCCCTGTCTTCCTCCCCCTCTGGAGGGGAGAGTCCTGGAAGAGCAGGCGAACGCGGTGGTGACGCATGTCCGTGCTCACGTTGATGGTGAACTAAGGAGAGGCACAGAGAGCACAGGAGTTAGGCAGAGCAGAGGACAACACTCCCTGCTGGGGATGAAGGGCAAGAGCAGGCGTAGGAGGTCGACAGTCAGGTCCTAACCAGAGTTAGAGTCATGCCCATGATGACTGGGTTGAGCCGGATGAAGTTGAGAGTGGTGACTTGCAGCAGGTAGCAGTCGGAGTCTGGGTTGGAATGGACCTCTTCATACTGCCTGGGCAACAGCAGGGCCTGAGCACAGCCGTTCTTACAGCGCGCCTGCTGAGGGGGAGATAAGGACCCAGACACGGTAAGGTTTATCTTTACCTCACAGCCTTCTCTCAAGTTTGTTTCAGTGGCTCCACAAACCCCCTGTGGTGCTGAGACAGACTCTCACCTGCTTTATGAACTTGAAGTTGAACTCCCACATGGGCTCTGGTCGAGTCCCAACCACCTTGTTGTCCCAGAACAGCAGACACTACAGGGAGGAACACAGCCATGAGCGTGTGGAGGCGCTACACGGTAGCCTGCAGAATGCCTTGGCTGGCTTACTGAACCTTGATCCTACCTCTTAAGAAAGGTAGGATCGGTTTTAGACCATTCCCTCTTTGAGGAATTTGATCTTCTCCCCTCATGTCAGAGTTACAGGGTTCCCAGGGCAAAGTGCAAAAGATTTCCATTCTCTTTGTCCCTGGAGCAATATGCATGCTGAACTTGCACAAAAGGTCACTGCTATTACATAATTGATCTCTTATAGAATCTTTTATTGTCATTATTCGTCTGTGCTTTTGTTGGAAAGCATCTTTCCCTCATTGGGACCAAACAAGGGAAACGGAACCGGAAGCACGGTGGTTTGGTGCGTTTACCTTGGAGTTGAGCAGGGTTGTGGGCGTGGACTGGGGAAGAGGCGGGTGTTGGGAGACGCGCGAGCTGAACGGCTCGTACAGGTGAAAGAGGGAGCGTATGACACGCACCCGCAGACAGCGCATCCTGGCCACGTTGTCTGGCTGGAGGCGCCAGGGCAGATCAGCTTCCAAACTGTAGTATCTTCAGGAGCCCCATGGAAGACAGCACACACACACACACACACCTTTTAAGCTTTCCTCAACCTTTCAGTCCTTCTCTTATCCATTTTGGTTGTCAATGGCTGACTTGACTCTCAGTTCTACATTGAGAATAAGTCTGACCTGGGAGAGTCTCTTAAGGAATCATTTCGCGAGAGCTAGAGCTTCTAAAAGGTATACCAACAATGGCCCTGTCCTTCCCTCATCATTACATGTGTGTTGTAGGTGAAGTGATCTAATGACAGAAAGAGGATCCATGCAGAGAGGGCTCACCTCCTGTAGAGTCTGGTCCAGAAGGCAGCAGTGCAGGTGACGGTCCAGGCGTTCCTGCAGATCAGGGCAAACCTACACACATCTTCTGGGCGGATATAGGCGGCCAGCACCAGCCAGATATCCACGGGGTACTCCCCCCCATCGCTGCATTCACTGCTCTCTGACGCAACACACAGCATACACACGTGAACTCCTCAGCATCAACACACCCCATCTTCTCATTCTGTCTTTGCTAGTCTTCTGTGTAACTTTAGCTCGACGCAGCTTCACAATCATCATTTGTATTAATGGCAGACATTGGTATTGGTAACATTGGTATCCAAGCGTAGTGCACCTTTTCTTCTCTTGTTTTTCTTCTTGCGGGCCCCTTTGATGTCGTTCTCTCCATCCTCTCCAGGGTCCTGTTCATCGCTGCTCTCCAGGGTGTCAGCGCTGACGCTGGCCACAGAGGACAACACTTCCTGTACGGGACCATGTGACGCCTCTAGTCCGCACAGCAACTTTACTGGAAAAGACATAGAGTAGCAGGAGATCAGAATAAGACAACTATGTATTTGATATACAAATTAAGGTATCCACAATTTGAAATGAACATAAAGTAGTTATTATAACCTTAGCCTTGAAAAGAGAGTTGCTTGGCACTCATGCAACAATGATCTGCCTTAAGATTACCTTCTTTTTCAACTGCATTTGCAACGGCCTTCTTCACCCTCCCCGACTTCACGACTGCTGGGTCGGCATTGGCGAAATCAGCAACAGTCACTGTGGGGAAGAGGAGAAATTATAGCGTTATATTAAAGGAAGCATGCTCACAAGATGCTACATCTGTCTAGTCACTTATACATCCCACCACGGACTTGCTTCCGTAACCTGGTTAATTACGTATCTTAAGTGGGCCCCAGTGTCGCTGAAGTATACCGTACAGTTAGTTCACGATGAATATGTATAATTTTAAAATATATTTCATTTCTACTTCTAAAAATCAATTAAATATCTTGCTTGGACACGTCCACTTGACTAAAGGAACTAGGGTGGAGTGAAGGTAAGATCAGAAACACCCTTCTATCAGCTACTGTACCGAGTCCCGACTGATTGAATAAACCACACAGCTAACCTACTACTAGCTAGCTTAGGCAACACACCCGATTCCGAGCAGACGTCCCCGGCCCGAAATTTCAGCCGTTTTCGGTTCCCTTTCTTGGGCATAACGGTAACAAGGGTCTTTGGCCGCCTAGCGAGGCTGTTTGTCCTGCCATGTCTCAGTGACAAGCAGAGAGAAAGAGAAAAAGAGAAAAATTTGGGAGAAATTGAAAAAAGCTCCTCCAGGATCTTCAGCCATCATGGAATGGACCTCAGGGCTTCCGTAGTTGGGTTTATAACAACGCGAGAGTATGGTTGTAAACGTGCAGTCTGTTTTATCTGATAAAATTGTTGTGTGGAATTTTATTACGAAACTTTTTTGTCAGATAATACTTAAATAAAAAAATACATGTTTTAAAAGTATTATGTAAAATTTTCAATAACATTGACGTGCTGTGCTTCAATTATGTCAGAATATAAATTCTTCCATCAAAGAATGGCCACAAAAGTCCAATAATTTAATGATTCAACCTTAAACAGGTTAAATTTCTTTTGCAGTTGGTTATGCCGTCAAAATTACCATAAAATAAAATTACATAAACGTAACCTTAAAATAACCACCTGGAATGCTAGAATGAGCGCATCACAGGGGGTTGTGATTGGACGAAACACCTTAGACACAAAAGGCTTACTGGACCTCCTTGATATGAAGTTATAGTTTGGATATGTTTCAAAGTCGCTGAAGCTACTAAAAAAAATTCAGATTTCCTTAATGTAACATGAACACAATGTTCAGTATTGTACGTGGCAGCTAGGCTAACATGTAGAAATATGAGTGATATGATTATAGGCTATAGATACTGCTAAACAGAAAATATAGGTTAGCCTACCAAGTAGTCTACAGATAGCGCAAATGATATTATTAATATCATTACGACTAATTGTTATGTGAATGTGATCGTATTTTCGATCCTATTTTCCGCTATGGCAGTTCCATTTTTTGTCCCACCAGGGAGCGCTGCGCATGACACTATTTTAGTCTCAGACTCACCAGAGCGTGCGGCACGTGCACATTACAACAGTGCCGTGAACGCGCACAGTGGTGCTGATGTGAGGAGTTGTCGCTACCGCTTGAGCGGAATGTCTCAAGATCCTCCGTAAATATGAGTCGGCTCTCGTTGCTGAAACGGGGAGAGAAAACGTCGCGGGTATTGGCTCATCGATAAATTGTATTGTTTCCTGTAGATTATAGGGACTTGCTCCCTATCCGTATTCGTAGCGGTGACAGCTGCGGAAACACAAGTGTGTAAGGGAGGACTGTGTGAGGGACAGAGCGTGTGTCGGCTCGGCGGTGGTGTGGAGAGGAGATGGCAGCGGCAAAGACGGCGGATACCGCAGAAATGCCTTGCTCTCGCGGAAAAAAGGAACGATTCACGGCAACTGGTGGGTGTTGAATCAAAGGCGCCCCAAAAATCGCATGAAATTTGATCTGTTGGAATATATCATCCCTGGGCTCGCATCAGTGAACAAGTATATTTGAGCTGTCAATCAAATCAGTGGAATCGGGAGTGCATGGCTCTGAGCTGGGCGGAACTCCTCGCGAGGTGATAAACGCCGGTAGATATGAAAAAGGTCAAGATCGTCTTATCTCAGCGTAATTTACCAAAATAAGACTCGAAATAAAGCGTTAACCATATGGTTGATTGCTTGCTTTTGCAATTGGGGAAAGTTTTTCATAGAAAACATTTATTGCGCACCGCTTCTAATTTGTGATCAACTGTAGACCTCCCATTCCTCGAGCTGGTGTATCTGGGCTGTCTCGCACCTACACGATGCCGCTCTCTCATTCACCACTGCAATAGCCTACTATGTTGTAGGACTTTAATAAGGCAGCGTCGAAGATGATGTGCGAGGTGATGCCGACCATAACCGAGGGGGACTCGGGTGGTCCTCCCAGGAGTGGGAGCACTCAAAACGGTGCCGACCAGGAGGCCAACTTCGAACAGTTGATGGTAAACATGCTGGACGAGAGAGACAAGCTCCTCGAATCACTGCGTGAGACCCAGGAGACCCTCATCCAATCACAGACCAAGCTGCAAGGCGCCCTGCACGAGAGGGACGTGCTCCAGCGTCAGATCAACGCAGCGCTGCCTCAGGTAGGCTTCCCAACACCCAGCCTGGCCAATAGGGACCTGTAGCCTATCTACTCCAGCTGGAGCTAAAAAAAGGCATAGCTTCCTTCTAGCTACTCAGTGCATTCCCAGGAGGCGTGTCTTTAACTGCTTGACACAGGCGGTAGGACTACATTTCATGTCTGGATTGTCTATAGTTAACCAGCTATGCCCTCTCACAGTAAATAAGTTCACATTAAAGGCTCGTAATCCAGCTATCCACTGTCTCTGGTTCCTGTTACCTGTTGTGGACTATAGCATCTTTTAAAGAATGGTGACTAGAAGACGAGCGTAAGGCAGAGAACACAGTCCCAGTCAACTTGATTGGAGTGGAACCAACAATCCTTTGTTCTTAAAGCTTACAGGCTATCCACTGCCAACAGGCTTAACCCACTTGGCAGTGGAGGTAGAATTCTTGCCATGACTGGATCCCTCCACTGTGAGATACTCATGGTGAATCCAGTCAAACACAAGTCAGTAGGACATTCGTAAACGGAGAATATGCTGCAACATGGAATGTGTTAGTGGAACTGGAATAGTTTGGAACATTGCTGATTTGCACCTAGATTCACAACCAGGAAGACAGGGAAGCGCGCGTGTGTCTGTGTGTCTGTGTGTCTGTGTCTGTGTCTGTGTGTCTGTGCCTGCTCTGCTGGTTCCTTACTGATGGTGACAGCATGGGTGCAGCCTCTTGAGATGGAAACACGGCTGACTGTTAGTGTACATGGCCTTGGGCTGCTTGCTCCTTTCCTAGATCTGTGTGTGTGTGTGTGTGTGTGTGTGTGTGTGTGTGTGTGTGTGTGTGTGTGTGTGTGTGTGTGTGTGTGTGTGTGTGCATACTAGGGTGTGTAACTGTGTGGGAAGGGACTGTCATGCTTGTTTTCTAATCTTGGTTGGTTTAACAAAATGTTTTATTTCTGTGATAATAAGTATTATACAGTCAGAGGCCTAGGGGCAATGACTACAGTTCACCCACATAAACACAGAAACACATAGACACATATTTGACACTTCCATCACAATTACATGTATTTGTGCCACTGTGTATAATTCCCAACAGACAGGCAGAGTTAAAACGCTCAGAGGAAAACTGTTCATCCTGTCTCTAGAATTTTCTAGAAGTCAATGTAGCTTTAACCCACATCCTCACTCATTCCAGGGCCAGATACAAGACTTATGACAGAGCAGCTATGAAGACTCCTCCCCTTCGCTTCTCACTTCAGCCCTGGAGTCAGTGTGTGTGTGTGTGTGTGTGTGTGTGTGTGTGTGTGTGTGTGTGCGCGCGCGTGCGTGTGTGTGTGTATGTGTGTGTGTGTGCGCGCTCTCTCAGCCCAGCTCGGATCTGTCAGCTGTACCCTGAGCTAATGTGAGACGGATGCATCGGTCATGGCATGAGCACAGTGCCCTCCTTACCCCTTGCTGCCACCATCTCTTCTGGCCTGTACAGGGAACATTCCACTCCACCTGTGTGTTTGTGTTTGTGTGCGTGTGTTTGTGTTTGTGTGATGTGATTGTGTGCGTGTATAATGTGTGTGTGTTTTTGTCTTCTCTTGGGTGTCTGACACCACAGGGCTTGGACTGGCCTGACCCAGAACTGTCAAATCTTCACTATCATACAAGCACACATACAAGCAAGTGTACACACACACACACACATGTACATACACACACGTGCACGCACCCCAGGACGGATGTGTTCATTAACTACAACGAAAAGAGTTTCAGATGAATATGTCAGCCCATTACAGTGCATAATACAGCTAATACAGTCCTCAGGGATGGCTTTTCCAATAGACAAATTAGCTTTTAAGCAGAGACACACATACACGTAGTGGCTCTCCCTCCAATGTATGAGAGTGTGTATGTGTGTTTACAATCTGAGGGGTGGTTCATGGACTGTGGGTGGGTAGGTGGGTGTGATTAAACATGTGTGCCTCGGTCATCTTCTCTCTGATTCTCAGTCGCTTGCTGGTTCTCTCTATAGCTCCCTCCATGTTTGTGCCTGTGTGAAAAATAGAAGTGTGTGTGTATCGTCCAGGTTGGACTGAGGCCGTGAGGGTCTGTGTAGTTGATGTGATTGTGTATGAAAGGCTTGACTACAGTCTGCACACCGGTGTGTGAAAGGGGGTGGTGTGTGTGTAGAAGGTGTCCCGGCGTTTGCGTGTGTGTGTGTTGGCATGTGTGTGGGAGGCAGGAGAAGGTGTCCCAGTGTGTGTGACAGCGGAGGCCCCGGTGAAGGCAGCTGTTCTCCTTTTCTTTTGGAGGCTGAGGCAGAGGTGGTCGCTTGTTTCCCAGCGTGTGTGTGTGTCACTTGGTGGAAATAGCCCCTGTTGTGTCTGACTGGAGCAGGTGTCATAACAAACAGGGGGTAAAGGGGGTTGGGGGAGCACACACATGTTATACACTCACTATTGACCCATAACACACATGTTATTTCCTCACTGTTTACCCTTAACACACACATGTTATTCCCTCACTGTTTACCCTTAACACACACATGTTATTCCCTCACTGTTTACCCTTAACACACACATGTTATACCCTCAGTGTTGACCCTTAACACACACTTGTTATATCCTCACTGTTGACCCTTAACACACATGTAATACCCTCACTGTTGACCCTTAACACACACATGTTATATCCTCGCTGTTGACCCTTAACACACACATGTTATATCCTCGCTGTTGACCCTTAACACACATCCTCTCTCTTATGGCCTTTTGTCAGCAGAGTTTGTGTTTGTTTACTAAATCCTTTCATAATCAAACCACTTATTCCTCCCCCTAATTTCTAACAGACACACACACACACACACTCAGTGCCTGGGTGAGAGCTGCTCTGGACACCCACCTCCTAGTCAGGCCCTCCCTACAGACAGGACTGTCACCACTGAACACAAGAGTTTGAATATCCGCTTTGCACAGAGCGGTGAGTCGTTTTTCAACAGCAAATTTGACCTTGACCACGTTGCTTCCATACGGTGCACTCAGTGTGCTGTTCGTGTGTATATTTGTGTATGTGAGTGTGTGTCTGCGCTGATTGAGTGTGTGTTTCAACCCATCCTCTTTCCTTCTCAAGTATCAGTCAGTCCAGGTTGATCTCTGTCTGTCCCTTTGCCCTTCCTCTGCCTGTAATGCTGTCCACAGGGCCTCACTGGAACAGCCTCATATCAGGCTCCTCATCCTCTCCTTCCTTCCTCCCTCTCGTCTCCTCTCTCTCTCCAGCGTTCCAGCTGTGTTGGCTGCTCAGTTAGCAGGTGGCCCTCTGTACTGTGCGGTAGTTGTGAGGTGGTGGGGAAGGCGAGCTCATCAATAAGCCAGTAGCTCCATTAGCTGCTCCATTAGGACAGACAAGACCCCCGGACTCCTGTCATCGGCTCTGGTCCCTGACGTCTCTGTGTCTCCACACAGCCAAGCCCAGCACAGGACCACAAGTCAGACCACAGCCCACTGCATGGTTCAGTATGGCAGCAAACCTCTGACTTACTCTGCGTGCGTGTGTGTATGTGTGTGTGTGTGTGTGTGTGTGTCTGTGTGTGGAGCCCAAAGTTCAGATTATTCAGCAGTGTTCTTAGGTCTGACAAGGAGGGTTGAGATGGGGTGAGCCATCCATGTTCACTACCACAATGTCTTGCACTGAAACGCCAGCACAGCATACACTCTGCATGTGTGTGTGTGTGTGTGTGTGTGTGTGTGTGTGTGTGTGTGTGTGTGTGTGTGTGCGTGCGTGTGTGTTTACGTGGAGAGAGTGTGCCCAGGGCTACCATTGGTTACACATGGGTGAGCAAGCCAGCTTCATGCACCATGATGGGAGAATATTAAGGGGGTCTCTGAGTGGAGAAATTACCACATTCCTTGTAAACCCCAAATCTTTCATCACACGCAATATTATATACTGTAACTGACAATACTTCAAAAGGGGATAAATGACTTGTTTGGTGTGCTCTTGGGCAGAAAAGCAGGAATGTAGACAATGACGAGGGAGAGAGAGAGAGAGAGAGAGAGAGGGTGAGTGAGTGAGTGAGTGAGCGAGTTAGTGAGTACGTTGATAAAGCTGCAGGAGGCTACAGAGTGTGAGAGCACAGGACAGTAAAGCCTGGGCAGCATTAGTTGGAGAGGTTCAGGAAGCTGGAGTGTAATGAACCACCTCTGTGTTGGCCCTAACACTCCCCTCCCCCTCTCTCGTCTCTCTCTCTCTCTCTCTCTCTCTATCTCTCTCTCTGGGGTTCCTGGGGTGCAGGGCTGGCCCCTGTCCCAGGGCCACACGTGTTCTTAAGTCAGAACATTTAATAGAATATTAGCCCACTATGGTAGCTCCCTCACCCTGCGCCGCGCCTTCCCTCGTTCTGTCCATCTCTCTGCCATGCCAGTGCCATCTGTTTCCCAGTGCTAGGCACATTTAGCTCACCCAGGTGCCAATTTGTCCCCCTGGCTCCCTGAAAGACAGGGAGGTAGAGCGAGGGGGAGGGAGGATGAGAGAGAGGAAGAGAGAGCGACAGGGAAGGAGAGAGAGAGGGATGGAGAAGAGAGCAGGCTAGGATATACCTGGATCTCAGTGAGCAGAGCGATTGATAGTCTGAAGATCTGTGTGCGTCTCTTTGTGTATGTGTGTCTGTATGTGTGTTTGTGTGTGTGCCTGTATGTCTCTGTGTGTGTGTCTCTGTGTGTCTGTCTGTGTGTGTGTGTGTCTCTGTGTGTTTGTCTCTGTGTGTGTGTTAGCACCCTCTCATTGCGTTATCAGTAGCACCTTATCAGCCATCCAAATGAGATCTGTCACCAGGCAGGGTCTGTAAGAGGTGGTCTGTATCTCCTTGATCGTCTATAACAGTGTTGCATCCTTCACAAGACATCATTAGGTATTCTAGATTAAGATGCCACCTCCGGGGATCAGCCTAGGGGTGTGTGTGTCCTCTGCTAACATTTCATTCCTGTCCACCAGGCCCATCCATCTCCCCCTGTAGGGCCGGAGTCTGAGGCTGATGGATCAGCCGGCCGGCCTCTTATGAGACTTGGGTAATGCTGAGTCAGTGTGTGTGTGTGCTCCATCAATTTAACTACTCTCATATATTATATACCAATTCCAATGGGCAGTTTTGGTGTCGTACAGCTGCATGCATTAGTACCCCCACGCACATAAAGTAGAGGCAACTACACTCATATCCGTCCTTGTTCCCACACACACACACACACACACACGCTCGCACACTTACCTGTTCAAGAGTCAAGAGTTTACAAGTTAACAGGTAAGGCTTTGTTAGAACTGGGTACAGACTCAGATACAGGGCTCAACAGATACATATCCAGACCTAGAGATGTAGATGCAGATGTAGAACTAGAGGTAGATGTAGAGTAAGAGGCAGATACAGAGAAAGAGGCAGACATCGAATTAGAGGCAGAGATAGAGCTAGAGGCAGATGTAGAGTTAGAGGGAGAGATGGAGCTAGAGGCAGATGTAGAGTTAGAGGGAGAGATGGAGCTAGAGGCAGATACAGAGCTAGAGGTAGATGTAGAGTTAGAGGCAGATACAGAGCTATAGGTAGAATTAGAGGCAGAGATAGAGCTAGAGGCAGATACAGAGCTAGAGGCAGATACAGAGTTAGAGGCAGATACAGAGCTAGAGGCAGATACAGAGTTAGAGGCAGATACAGAGTTAGAGGCGGAGGTAGCGTTAGAGGCAGAGATAGAGCTAGAGGCAGATACAGAGTTAGAGGCAGATACAGAGTTAGAGGCAGATACAGAGTTAGAGGCAGATACAGAGCTAGAGGCGGAGGTAGCGTTAGAGGCAGAGATAGAGCTAGAGGCAGATACAGGGCTCCTTCACTGATGAGGTGAGACAGGTACAGTGATAACCAAGCTGATCTGCTGTGTAGCTGATGTACTTCTCCCCTCTGCTGCTGCTACCGTCACCCCAGGGGGAGGTAATGAGAGTGCTCTCCCCCTATGTGTGTGTGACAAGCCACGTCCAGACCGCTCCCTGCCTCCACCCAGCAGCTATCATCGTGGATCCGCAGGTAGGAGAGGGGCTGTCAGCAGGAAGGCAGGCAGGCAGGCAGGCAGGCAGGCAGGCAGGCAGGCAGGCAGGCAGGCAGGCAGGCAGGCAGGCAGGCAGGCAGGCACCAGTGCAGGGATGACTGGAACACACTCAGGTCTAGCCAGCAGTCTGGGTGTGCGAGACTCCAGTTTGATCACCTTGCAAGGCCGCATCCTCCCACACGAGCATGCACCAAGCGTCTCACAGCCTGGCAGTCCAACGCACGCAAGCATGTGTGTCTGTAACCTCATCAAGTGTAAGAGGCGCGGAGAGCCTCCCAGTGTCACTGTTGTGAAAGTGACAAGCTGCATTTCATGGACCAGATGAAGCATTTGAAGTTCTTCAAATCCAGTTATGGGTTCTACCCAGGACTTAGCCTTTGCCTCTGCCTAGGTCCTTGAACAGAGACAGAGACAGAGACAGAGAGAGAGAGAGAGAGAGAGAGAGAGAGAGAAAGAGAGAGAGAGAGGAGTTGCCGCACCAAAATACTGTATATAGTGTAAGTCGTCCTCCCCAGACGGTCTATAGAGTATGACCTTGCTTGACTTGAAGACAGAGCAAGAGCAACCAGTGGATCCAGGAAGAGCAGGGATGGTGTCAAGCCAGACAGTTTACTGAGAGGATGACAGTTTTGGGGAAAACTTAGTTTTAGACACAGCACTCTCTTTACTGCTCCATCACTGTCTCCATCCCTCCCGCTCTCTCCCTCCCTCCCTCCCTCCTGCTCTCTCTCTCTTTATTATTATACATGGTTTCCCTCCTCGATTTTCTCACCATCTCTCTTTGGTCTCCCCTTAACTGCCCTCTCCCGATGCAATCATCCTGTCTTTCCTGATACTTTAAGGGATGAAGGCTATAGAAGGATAAAGGGAAAACAAGGAGATCAAAAGATGACAGACAAGGCTGACTCAACAGAGCTGGACACAGATGTGGATGTCTTCCAGTCATGCTACAGTAGCCAGCCGCATCATGCTTCATCATAATCAGCTTCATCATCATCATCATCATCATCAGAACGGTCACAGATAGAGAGACCTTCGATCAGAAACATACACTAAAATGAGACTAGTACTACTTACCATAAGTGACTGGGAGTGCCCTGTGGCTGGTCTGTGTGTGTGTGTGCGTGTGAGAGAGAGAGAGAAATAGAGAGAGATAGTGTGTGCATGTGTGAGATGTCTAGAAGGCTGTAGGAGTGTGGAGGGTCAGGCCTCCAGGGGTTAGAATGACTGGGCTGAGCACGGTGGCATGCTACTGCCCGCACACACACAGTCACAGACATGCAAGGATTGTTATCCCTCCCTTTCCATCCTCCCAGGGGGCAGTGTGAGGAGTGAGCGATGTTCTCTTACTCATGGCTATGGTCAGGAATAGTGCAAGGGTCAAGACTGGGCCTAGGATAAGGGCCAGCACTAAAAGGTAAGGTTCTAGACTGGAGTTAGAGTTAGGGTCAGGACTAGCGCTAGGATCAAGACAGGGGCTACAGTCAGTGTCAGCATTCGGGCTAGGGTGAGGTCTGGAGCTAGGGTCAGGACAGGGGCTGGTTCAGGGTCACCATTAGGCATAGGGTTCAGCGTTAGAGACAGATGGAACCTGACTGAAATCTATAATGTTTCTGACCTGCTTTACCTAAAATAGTCCCTTTTTCCAGGTCTTACTTTCTCCCCACCTCTCCACATTCTTTTTTTTCTTGCCCTCTCTTTCTGTTTTTGTCTCTTTGTCTCACTCTTGCTCCCTCTGTCTCCCAGTCGCTTTATCTTCTACTCTTTTATCAGCAGGAAGGACTTTAAATGTGTGCTGAGAGGTCTATTAGGGAGCGCAGCTGTGACAGATAATGTCCCATCATCCTCTACCTCTCCACCTCAATCCTGCTCTCTTATCTCCACGTACATGCTGTACCTCTACCAATCTGCTCTACTTCCTACCCCTATACCTCCTACCTGCTATATACCCTCTACCTCTTACCCTCTATATACCCTCTACCTCTTACCTACTATATACTCTCTACCTTCTACCTGCTATATACCCTCTTCCTGCTATCTACTCCCCTACCTCCTATCTACCCCCTACCTCCTATCTACCCCCTAACTCCTACACTCCTTCATCCTACCCTTCTCCCTACCTACTGTATAGAGATCTAAAGCTATATACTTATATGTATTATTTACCCATATCCGATTAAGAATATGAAGCATTTGTTGTCATAGATTGTGTTCACAGACACAGGGAGGAGGAGTTAAGGCTGTTCCAGGTCTGATGTTTGCATGCTTACACACGTGTGTGTTTGTGTTGTGATAGAAGTCAGCTCATTAAATAGCAGGAGGTTCGGTAAGCCCAGCACTTCACGCTTGAGGTCACTAATGTGTGTGTGTGTGTGTGTGGGTCTGTGTACTCATGTGTGCATTACACCACCTTTAATAGTGCTGAGGGGACGTTTGCTTCTTGAGTGCGTATGAAAGTCTATGTTGTACATTTAATTATAATACTAATAGGCAGGGATTCTCTCAAACCTTAAATATCTCTCTGACTATCAACCTGTGCATACGCTCATTCTGTCACGAACGTACCCAAACACCCTCGTTTTACAGTAACAAGCTTTTTCTCTCTCTGACACACACACTCTTACACATCATCTTTGTCATATCCAGATAAGTAAAGCTCTTCTCTCTGATGAAGGTCAGTAAGCATGGGGTGCCACATTACAATAATGGGCTTGGTGATGTGCCTTGCCCCAGTGCAAGAAAGAAATCATTAACACTATGCTGCTTCCTCTCCATCCCCCTTCTCCTTTCAACCCGCTGTCTCTTTACAAGCACACACATGCACGCACACTCACACATACACACACACGCGTACAACACACACTCGCACATACACACACATACAACACACACTCACACATACACACACACCCTGCCCTGGTTTAGTTTACAGGCTTCCAAATCACAAGAGCAGGGTTGTTTTCTTCCGGAGATTTCTGAGTGTGTGCCCCCTGGTAGCTTGTGTGTGTTTTGTATGTGTGTGTGTTTTGTATGTGTGTATGTGTGTGTGTGTTGGGGGTGAGTCTTTCACTGCTCAACTGGTGAGCCGGAGACATGACTAACACATGAATAACATGCGAAAGACAGAGAGAGAGAGAGAGAGAGAGAGAGAGAGAGAGAGAGAGAGAGAGAGGGAAAGAGAGAGAAAGAGAGAGAGAGGGAGGGAGGGGGAGAGAGAGAAAGAGAGAGAGAAAGAAGCAAACAGGCAAAGGTTTAAGAGAAAGAGATGGACCAAAGGAATCTGTGTGTGTGTGTGTGTGTGTGTGTGTGTGTGTGTGTGTGTGTATGGTTGTGTGTGTGCAGGATCACTACATATAGTTGAGTTATGTAAAGGTCATCAGAAGCCCTATAGCCTAAATTAGACAGCTCCCTCTCTCCTCTCCTTCACAACCATCCTCCCTCGGCCACTTCCTTTCCCCCTTTCTCTCTCTTTTTCCTCTCCCTCTCCAATTTCAGTCACTTCCTCTCCTCATTCCCTCCTCCATCCCATTCTCTCCCTCCTCTCTCCCCGTCCTCCTCCCTCTCGCTCTCTGTGCTCATGTAGTGTTGTAAGGAGACAGAGCAGGAAGACTGTGGCCATTTTGTACTCGGCTCGGATTCTCTCCTCCAGTTGCCATCTTGCATGAGGAGAGTGGGGGAGGGTTAAAGGGGATAGGGGGGGGTGATGGCCCCCTCGGGGCCGGCACACTCCTAAATACACATACACACACATACACACACATAACACTGTACTTTAATTGGTCCAGATTGGCTCCAGTCTCTATGTCAGGGCACCAGTGCTCAGTGTGGCACGTGACAGATACACACACATTGTATTGGATCAAAGGATCCTTCTGTTATGGCATCTCTCTATCAGCCACGCCCCATATCCTCTCCTCTGCATCCCTCCATCCTCTCCCCCTCTAGCCCCTCCTCCTCCTCTCTTTAAAAATAGATGAGTGTCTGCTCCTGTAACACCAAACTGTTTCCATGGTTGCCACATTAATAAGAGTCCCTGCTTTAACAGCTTAACACGTCTGAGGAAGGGAGAGATGGAGAGAGAGATGGAGAGAGAGATGGAGAGAGAGAGACGGACGGAGACGGCGAGAGGGAAATGGAGAGCTGGAACGAGAGAGAGAGAGATGAACAGTGTGAGGATGACATAGAGAGCAACGAGAATGTATAGCAGTGAAACCAGTTTTAATTAAAAATGTGGACATAGATGGAGTTTATTAAGTGTCCATACTTACAGCAAAAGCCTACGCTCACTCTCATGTCCTATGGAGGAGCTGGAGGAGGAGAGTGTGTGTGTGTGTGTGTGTGTGTGTGTGTGTGTGTGTGTGTGTCTGTTTGCAAGCCTGTGAAGGTGCTGGTGCAGGTCTGTTTGAGCGTGTGTGTGTTTGTGCACGTGTGTGTTTGAGCATGTGTGTGTTTGTGCATGCATGTGTGATGCCCGTGTGTGTGTGTGTGTTTCAGGAAGCAGGGTTGATCATGACACCCATTCCATTATACTCATCCATGTCAAGTTATTTTTACCCCGGTCATTTTGATCATAGAAAATCGTTTCTGCTTTCCCGACAATCTGCTTTAATACACACTGTGTTCCTCCTGTTCCTCCCTGTGGGAATACACAGATCCCGTTGGCTCCTGGTTAGCGCTGACCCAGCAGAATGCACGTCCGTACCATCAGTGTTCCCCCTGACCCGAAGGGCAACGGTCCAATAGTTCCTGTCCTCCCAGCTTCTATAGCTGGCTTCCACATGTACCTCCAAATAGCTTGCTCCCTTGCTCTGTCCATGCTCTGCCTGTTTGTGCATGCATGTGTGTGCATGTGTGTGTGTGCATGTGTGTGCATGTGTGTGCGCACGCTCGTGTGTGTGTGCAGACTCAGGGTTTTCTTCTCACCACCTTGCTCACCTCTACAGCCCTTTGAATCCAGTCTCCATGGAAACGGGGGGAGGGGGAGGGTATAATGTTGACTTCCTGACACCTTCTGTCCTCTGAGACACCAGTCGTCAGCAACTCTGTGTGTGTGTGCTATAGTGGTAGGGTGTTATAGTGGTTGGGGTGTTAGTTTGCACTCTGTTAGTTTATCTGTGCCCATGTGGCGCTGCTGTGTTCGGTGTTCAGCTCGTGGACAGGAATAGCGTGCTTGTGTTTGCATGTGTTTCCTCCTCTTAAAGCTCTTCTGGGATCTCCCTCTCTCCTAGTCAGGTGCGAGCATTCAGATCTGCGTGTGTTCAGATCAGTAAGTGTTCAGATCTGTGTGCAGATCAGTGAGTGTTCAAATCAGTGTGTGTTCACATCATTGAGTGTTCAGATCAGTGAGTGTTCAGATCAGTGTGTGTTCAGTAGCTCATTACTGGCACCTCTGATGCCTCCGTATTGTTTTAACCTTGAAAGCAGCGTCAGATGTGCAGCCAAATCTGACAGGCTGTGTGTCAGTGTGTCTGTTTTGAGGGGGAGGGGGAGGTAGGGGGAGGTGTCCCTATAAATGACAACACATTTTTTGCATTGCTTTTACTGTATTTGTGCCTGGCATGAACTTGGTACATACAGCCTGTGTGTCAACAGTAACCATGGCTGCTCTCATCACATCACTGCCTCAGGGGAGTGCTCCATCATGTTGCCTCCTGTCTCAGGAAGGATTTAGGGTCCTAGCAGCCAGGGACAAGGCTGGGGGGTGGTAGAGTGGTGGAGGGGGGTCAGTTGGGAATGCAGGTCGGCCTCTTGTCCTTCATCTTGAAGGTAAAGGGAGAGGGAACCAGGATTATTGAGGCCCCACCCTACATTCAGCCAACAACAGAGGATGCCGAGTCCCTCATGACACCTGACGGTTGCCATGGATATTTGGGATGATGAGGCGGAGGACTGGGGGGCAGGCAGGCGATGGGAGCGGTGTTGGAGGATGACATCATTCTGAAGCATGCTGGGAGGAAGGCTGCTGCAGGCTCATGGCATCTACAATATTTATAGAGACTAGAACAGATGAGCTCACCCACTGTGCCTCTCTGACCGCGCACACACACTCACACATGTGCGTGCTCTCGCAACAAGGACAGAGCCACACTCAGATGTGAAGCCAGTCTTAAACAGAGCTTCTAGACCATTCTAGCTGGGGAGCTAGCCTAACACCAGGACACTGACGTTCCCCTCCCGGAAAGTTGAAGGACTGTCTCCTCTGACTCCCCACCCAGACCGCCTGCTCTGTTCTGACTGCAGGGCCGCTGTAGGCAGTGAACCACTGATGGTAATCTAGGTCAAGATAGAGTGTGAGATGATGAATTGTGAACAGGCCCAGGGAGAGCACAGCAGACAGTGACACAGGGTATTCTGTTAGCAGGAAGGTAGGGAGGGTCTGCGGAGCAGCACTAAACCAGTTTTGGCACTGTTCCTCTTATCTATACTTAACCCCAAGCTAACATTAGCCCGGGGCTAGCATTCATACGCACGCACACGCACACATAAACACATGGCCACACGCATACAAGCATACACATGCTCACATGCACAGATTACTTTGTATGTCTCCTGGTGTGGGTCACCCAGAAAGGGGTCTGCTTTAGCCTGGGGCCACTTGGACCACCTGGCTGTTCCCACAGTGAACATGGAGAAGCTGTGCTCTGCCGTCCGCTAAGGAAGCCTGTCTCTGCTCTCGGGTGGAGCTGGAGATGTTAAAATACAGACACACACACATACACACCCACACACACAGACACACACATACACACCCACACACAGACACGGCTCCGGCATTCTGTCCTTTAAATAATTTTCTGCTTTAATCTGGACAGTGCTATGATGGCAGTGTAGTGTTTGTGTGTGTGTGTGTGTGTGTGTGTTTGTGTGTGTGTGTGCCCATCACTGGGCACTGCATGATTTATTTATGAAATGTGATTTTTCTTTTCCGGAGCTTTCCAGCCTTGTAGCTCTAACTCACGCGCTCAAGTCCTCAAACATTTACACGAGCACACATACGCGCACACAGTCTTTCACTTATCCTGGAACTGCATTATTAAATCCTGTAGTGTGTGTTTTTCATGTACAGTATGTGTATATGTCTATGGTATGGGATTGTTTGATGAGCTGACAGTCATATTTATGTTTTCACGATGATGGAATCCTAACCTCCCTGTGAAGTCTGTCCTAGGAGAGAGGACGATGGGAGAGACAGAGGACAGGCTGTAGAAAAGAACGGAGGAGAAGCGGGTAGTCTTCAGAGAAGAAGGGCTAGAATGAATGGATGGGGTGGAGGCCAGGAGGAGGGATGGCAACGAGAGGAGGGGGGGAGGGACTAGATCGCTGTCTGACGCCTCGCTTTCAGGCGCCATGAAAGGTTCCTGTCGTGCCTCTGTCACCGCGAACACACACACACAGACACACACCCACACACACACACACACACACACACACACACACCCACACAAGGTGTAGGGTTTCACCCTGCTACTGCCATATTTCACCGTGTGAAGGGCAAGAGCAGTGTCCTGACCTACACACATGCTGAGTGACCAGAAGTCCAAATTTAAATAGTGGCCTGAAGTTGTTGTACTATGCCTTTCCTGGTGGCACACCCTGTCATGGCAACACACCGTCATCAGAGTCTGAACAGCTGGAATCTGAGCGATAAAGAGGGAGAGAGAGATGAAGAGGGAGAGAGGACGCGAAAGAGGTGAGGAGAAACAGATACAAAGAGAAAGAAGATGGATTTTAATGGCGTGAGCTGTGTGTTGGTAATGAGCATGTGGCAGTCCCTCTGGGCTGGCCAGGGGGCTGTGGTTGACACTATGACTGTGAGAGACTGATATAGAACTAGAGAGCGGAGAGTGGGGAGGGCAGGGGCAAACTGCTGTTCTCTGATTTGCTGATGTGGGCAGTGTGAAAGAGACAGAGCTGACATGTGTGTTTGCAAGATGTGGGTGGGAGGGAGGGAGGGAACAAGTACAGTGAGGGGAGGAGGGTGAGAAAAAGAATGATGGATCGGAGTGTTGATGGAAGTGGAGAGAGATAAGAGTTTCTTTGGTGATAACTGTCTCTGACGCCTGGACAGCAGGAAGATGAGGAGAGAGGAGGAGAGGCCATGTGTGTATGTGCCTGTGTCTTTTGTGTGTAAGAGCACACATGCTTGTTTGTTTCAGCGTGTGTGTGTGTGTGTTTGTATGTGTGTTCACCCTCTCCACGCTCCGTACCTAGTGATAAAATGCGCCTTCCTCCAGCAGGAGAGCAAAGGTCCACTTAGATTAGCAACGCACTTCAAGAAAACAGCAAAAAAGGACAGGATGAGGTACGCTTGACGAGAGTGCTCAGACGAGCCGAGGGAGCACGGGATGCACGAGTGAGGGGAGGCAGATGGCGGGGAGTAGAAATGGAGAAACGAGGGAGGGAGGGAAGGGGAGGGAGAGCGCGAGAGGTAAGAGGGACGCGTGACGGGCAGGGAGGGAGGGGAGGGAGGCGAGGCAAGGCGCCCCGAGCGCGAGGGAGGAGCGCTCACGCGCGGCAGGGGAAGCAGGAACGAAGCCCCGTTCGAAGGGGAGAAAGAGCTCCCCTCACCCAGGGGCGAAGGCGACGTAGAAAGAGAGAGAGCCCCATCTGCGAAGGCACGCGCTCCTACCAGACTCCCCTACCAGAGCCCTCTACCAGAGCCCCTCTACCAGAGCCCCCTCTACCAGAGCCCCCTAACAGGAGCCCCCCCTAACAGAGCCCCCTAACAGGAGCCCCCCCTAACAGAGCCCCCTAACAGGAGCCCCCCCTAACAGAGCCCCCTAACAGGAGCCCCCCCTAACAGAGCCCCCTAACAGGAGCCCCCCCTAACAGAGCCCCCTAACAGGAGCCCCCCCTAACAGAGCCCCCTAACAGGAGCCCCCCCTAACAGAGCCCCCTAACAGGAGCCCCCCCTAACAGAGCCCCCTAACAGGAGCCCCCCCTAACAGAGCCCCCTAACAGGAGCCCCCCCTAACAGAGCCCCCTAACAGGAGCCCCCCCTAACAGAGCCCCCTAACAGGAGCCCCCCCTAACAGAGCCCCCTAACAGGAGCCCCCTAAGAGGAGCCCCCTCTACCAGACCCTCCAAGGAGGCAGGGCTGTCTCTCTGGCTGCTGTAGTCTCATTTCCTCATTTGCTCTCAGTCTTGTTGTCAGTGAGGTACAGCTGGGATTTCCTCTGAATGATTTAACAGTGCTTGAGTCTCTGTCATGCCACAGTCACTCCAGACTGAACACATCTGGGATGTTTGCTACAAGAGAACGACACAGACCCGAACAGAATGCAGAGAGAACAGGGGGCGAGCACTGAGCCCGACAGGTCCAGACAGCGGCACGGGGCCCGACACGCGCGACGCAGGCAGCGCCCCGCCAGACAACAAGCGGCAGGACAGGGCAGAGCAGGGCAGAGCATCAGACATACCAGCAGACAGGCAGATCCATCAGGACAAACATGGCAGGGCCGGCAGGGCACCAGAAAACGGACAGACTAACGCGCTAGATCAGGCATAGTCAGACCGGCGAGCAGGGCAGGCAAAGGGCACGGACATACAGACTCTAACAGGCAGACCAGGCATTGACTAGAGGCAGTACAGAACAGACCACGGGGAGGCGGGAGACAGGCAAGGGGGTGTCGGAGAGAGGAGGCCATGAGAGGAGAGAGACAGGTGGACAGTGCGAGCAGAGGCAACGCTTCACGAAAGACCAAGACAGGAGCACGGCAACAGACAGACGGGAAGGCATCGCGCAGGCAGGCAGGAGGCAGGCGCCAAGGTAGGCTGGCAGAACGGGGCAAAATAGCAAGAATAGGGGACAGGCTGGCAGGACAGAAAGCGATGAAGAACCAGCAAATGCTTCTAACTGGCCAGGCCCGGCAGGCAACAGCGCAGGCAGAGCAGGCAAACAGCCGAACAGAGGAAGGCAGCCGACACGGGTACATACTCAGAGACTCCAAGGAAAGGCCTCTCTCGAGGGCCAGGCATGGGCGAACGAGCAAGAGAGACGCGCCAAAGTGACGTCTATTGCATCTTCTTAGCTAGAAAGTGTTACCTCCAGTGTTGACGTTCTCACCCTGTTCCTGTAGCAGAGATCTGGCTGCGTGTGGCACGACCTGGTACGGCACGGCTACACCTCCGTCAGCAACCTGACACAGCAAGAGCTTACTGCTCTACACAAGACACGGAATATTTACCCTGAATGTTCACCCTCATCATGTTCATCGTTAATATTGATCAGTAATCCCAAACATTCGTCTCTCAAGCATAGTTTCTTTCCACTGTCGCATCCTGTCTTTCACCCTTATCTCACTCATTCATCCAGCTGTCTAGATCAGGGGCCGGTCAAGTGAAGGAGGCAGGGTGAGTTTCAACTGATCTGGTTGTAGTTTATTTGTTTGTGTTCTTTTTCTCCATAAAATGGATCCGTTCCAACACTGATGCAATGCTTCCTATTCTCCTGAGTACCTTTAGTTGGCACTAGAGGTCTCTGTCCCATTACTAATGGAGGAGGAAGGCAAGGTAGAGAGTGTAATTTGTGGCAGTATATCTGGTCTGACCTGGAGTATACTGACTGTGGACTATCTACGAATACCGCTGGAGATATCTGGAGATGCCAGCCTGCAACGCACGCATGCTAGTTTCTATGACAACCAGGTTAAAGCAAAAGGCATGCAGAAAGATCGACAGGATAAGAGACAGGCAGGCAGAGACAGAATGGAAGACAGTCACAGAGGCAGAAAGAGGATTTGAATGCAACATGCAGGAGCACCGACGCTATCGATGACTGAAACTAAGACAACTCTGGGAGCGTGAACCCTCATCACATCCAGTCCACATCTTCCCTCTCCTAACGATGAGGCCAGAGGCTGTTATTTGGAGCCTGTACCATAGAGCTGTGTCAAGGCCTGTTAGAGCCTGTGTTCATGCGTGTGTGAACCCCCTCAGACCCTCACACACACACAAAGATAAGGACACACCCCTAATGAAGATTAGTACTAATGGGAGTGGCACAACGTACATAAATGAACGGGTCCAATGCAGGCACAGAGATGTGGTAGTGTGTGTTTCAATGACAGGTATGCTGCTCCAAGATAAGCAAGGAGGTCGTCAGCATCTCTTCACATCAGCTGTGTCCTCCACTTCTCGTTCTGTCTAATGAGGTTAGCAGGTACCTGTACATAGCATCTCCAACTAGCATCTTGATCTAGCATCCATGACTAGCTCCTGTACCTAGCGCCCATAAGCAGCATGTGTGCCTAACGTCCATAACTAGTATCTTTACCTAGTATCCATAACCAGCTCCTGTACCTAGCATCCATAACTAGAACCTTGACCTAGCATCTATAGCTAGCACCTTGACCTAGCATCCATAACTAGAACCTGTCCCTAGTGTTCATAACTAGCTCCTGTACCTAGCATCTATAACTAGAACCTTGATCTAGCATCCATAACTAACACCTGCACCTAGCATCTATAACTAGAACCTTGACCTAGCATCTATAACTAGAACCTTGACCTAGCATCCATAACTAACACCTTGACCTAGCATCCATGACTAGAACCTTGACCTAGTATCCATAACCAGCACCTGTACCTTGCCACCACTGCTAGCGTTTCCATGAATGTGGCAAATTAGATTTACTTCTCACATTAGCAGCATCTTCGCTGGACACAATTAACAGCTGCCATAGCAGATAGCTTAGGGGTTTGTGATGGTGACACGCCTCCCATGTTAACACCTGCTTAAACACACAGACACCTCTCTATTCAAGCTACAGAAGATTTCTAAATAGAGACGTTTGGGAAAAGGGGGAGAGAAGGAGTCATAGAAAGTAGCTGTGGTGAAGAGAGGGAGAAGGTTGTGTTCTAGACTGTGCACTAAACTGGGTCATGGCTGTTTGTTGAGGTAGAACGCAGAGTAGCGTACAGACCTGTTCACATCCTGACTGAGAAGGGTGGCCAGTGACACAGCCAGCTGGAGCTACAACACACCGTCAAATTCATCCTGGGCACAGAGATACTAGAGAAGAAGGTCTGGTGTGTGTGTGTGTGTGAGTGAGAGAGAGAGAGAGAGAGAGAGAGAGAGAGAGAGAGAGAGAGAGAACAGGTGGCAGAGCCCCCCAGCGATCCTATAAACCCTGCCTCTTCCTGTCTCATTGAGCTGACCGAAACACAACTCTATCTCCTCCTCTCTCTTCAGCTCTCTCTTTTGTCTTTTCCTCACTGTCTCTCAAATCTATCGAAATATATTAGCTGCACTCCTGCCTCCCCCCCTCCTCTTTCTTTCTCTCTGTCTCTATCCCTCCTATCCCACTCTCCTCCGCTCCCCTCTCTGGTCCAGACACCCGGCAGGAAGGCAGCAGTACTGAGCAGGCTGACTAGCAGGGCTGTCCACCATCCCAAAGGAAAGCAGAGAGAGAGAGAGAGAGAGAAATAGAGAGAGAGAGAGCAGCGGAGGACTCTCATCCTTTCCAACCAGACACACCCTCTACCAGGACTCTGCAGACAGCACAGACGCTATCTCTGCCTCTGTCTCCTTTCTCTCTCTCTCTCTCTCTCTCTCTCTCTCTCTCTTTCTCTCCCTCTCTCTGTCTCTCTGCATCTCTACGTTTCTCTCTGTCCTTTCTCTCTCTCTCTCCCTCTCTCTCTGCATCTCTGCGTTTCTCTCTGTCCTTTCTCTCTCTCTCTCTCTCTCTCTCTCTCTTCTCCTACTGTCTCCTCCTCTTTGTCTCTACCTCTCCTTACCTTCTCCCCATTGTACTGTACTTCTTTCTGCACCCCCCACCCCTTTAACCCTGGTCTATCTATCAACCCGTCCATCTATCTATTTATTTTTTATTCTCTATCTGGTGGTGGCGGGTCTGTTTTGGAGTCTGATATGATATATCTTCGTCATGAACCCCACAGTGAAGATCCACCTACAGAATGGGATCCACTTTAACACCTACATGTACCAGGTAGGGATATGCTTTAACACCTACATATACTAGGAAGGGATCCACTTTAACACCTACATGTACCAGGTAGGAATACGCTTTAACACCTACATATACGAAGGTAGGGATCCACTTTAACACCTGCATGTACTAGGTAGGGACCCACTTTAACACCTACATGTACCAGGTAGGGATTCGCTTTAACACCTGCATGTACGAGGTAGGGATCCACTTTAACACCTGCATGTACCAGGTAGGGATCCGCTTTAACACCTACATGTACCAGGTAGGGATCCGCTTTAACACCTACATGTACCAGGTAGGGATCCACTTTTAACACAGACGCGTACCAAGAAGGGATCCACTTTAATATTTACATGTATCGGGAAGGGATCCATTTACCATCTACCTTCCTCTCTTCGTATCTCCTCCTCCCACTATTCTAAATGACCGTTTTTCTGTTGCAGCTATTTGTCCTTCAGCAGCTCCCAAACTAACAACAACAGAAGCTTAGTCTGTTTGGCGGGAATTATTGTGTCAAACTCTGTGTCTGTGTGCAAATGTGTGTGTGCATCCATATGTGTGTGTGTGTGTCAGTGCTTGAGCTTGTGGTTTAATGCAGCAGAAAAGATAAAGACCCTTGCATGCTATACTGAAGAGCACAGTTTGTGTGTGTGTGTTTTAGACAGGCTGGAGCGATATGCAACACAAGTCCTTTATCCTTCTTTCTTCAACCAACCCCCCTCCCCCCACCCAGCCACACACACAAATACATACACGCATTTTCTGTGGGAGGCAGTGCTGATGGGGACAGAAAAAGAATGAAAGAAGTTTTGTAACTTCAGGGGATGTGACACCTCTTTGCTGGGAGACAGACAGCGACGTCCAAGGAAAGGGAAAGAGAATTCTGATCATATTAGCTGTCCCTCTGGTACCCACACGCACGCACGCACACACACTCACACAGACAGACACGCAGTCATTTTTATTATTGTTATTTCATTATTATTTTCTTACTAATTGTTATTATTATTGAGTATTGGTGTAGCAATTAAAATGAAACAGAACAAATAACCAGACCATGAAATTAGACTTAGGGTGAAACTTACGATCCATACAGTCTTTCTAATGGGCAGAGATTCTCTCGAACCCACTGAAGACCCTCCCCCTTCTCCTCCCCCAAACCCCTCCGCCTCTAGTCACCTCTCCTCACACCGCATCTCTCCTTTCCTGACGGCTGTATCCCTACACCGCCCCCCCCTCCCCCCTCCCTGGGGGGTTGGCTCCCTGGTGCATTAGACCTGGCTCTCTGCCTATGGCTTTATCCTCATGCGCTTTACTGAAATGGCTTTTAGTCTGATTTGAGAATGAGTCACAATGTTTATGCAGAATCATAACTTTACTGGGTCTGTCTGGATTGTAATTAAAATTATAATCAATAGTGGCGCTGGATGTGCCAAATGGATACAGGCCCACACTTTCTGCCCGGGGTGTGTATTCTGAGTCCTCTGGTGGCGTGTGTGTGTGTGTGTGTATGTGTGTGTGTGTGTGTGTGTGGCTGAGATAGGAACAAGAGTGATGAGTTCTCTTGCTACAGTCAGCTGGTTCTCTGTGAGATCTGTTGACTCACAGTAGAGGATACTGACAAGTGTGTGTGCATCTATGTGTGTGGGTATAAATATGTTTGACATGAAGACAGAAAGTTTTGCTGCTGCTCGAATACCTCTACTTCTTAAGTGTGTGTTGCCATGATGATGACAGATGTGGGCGGGCAGGCACCATGGTGATAGATTACTCACAGCCAATCAAAGTCCAACACCAAGACAAGTGTTGATTTTGAGTGTGTCACAAATCCTGCGTGTGTTTGTGTGGGCTGTGACCTCTCAGGATGACAAATACCATTAAAGTTCACAAACATCATCCCAACCACACCTCAAACTCTCTTTAACTCTCTCGCTCGCTTTCTCCTCCTCTCTGCTATAGTTAGATTTCAGAGTTATATTTCTCTGATACGTGACTCTTCCTCAAGCCAGCCTCATCTGCTCCATCCTTCTCTCCCTCCTCTCATCCTCCCTCCCTCTTTCATCCCTAAGGTGTCAGAGAGGCCATCTGAACACTGCAGTACTAATACGAAGTTGTGTGACTGCAGCTTTTTCAGGACTAACTCCAACAAATAGGCCCGCTCTTAGACTGCGTGTGTGTCATTATAGTAGTATATATTATATCCTCAATAAAAACTATCCTATATGATATCCCTATATATATTATCCCTATATAAAATATATATATATATACACGTACTTAATCTTGTTGAACTACCCTTGTCAGAAACAAATGTCCTCACAAGTACAGTGAAATGTGAAAAACTGACCTTGTGGGGCCTTTTAGAGTTTAAGAGGTAGGTTTAGAATTACATGAAGGTTAACATGAGGATTAAGGGTTAATGGTCTGAGATCGGAAGTCACATGATCGGACCACAAAGATAGGATGGAAAAAAGAATGTTCGCCTAACCCCTAATGGTAAACTCTTTACTCACAATAACCTTAACCCCATTCACACCCCTAACCTGATCCCTAGCTCCTAACCCTAGCTTCTAACCCAAACCTTAAAGCTATCTCCAACTCCTAACCCCAGTCATTGATGTAATTCAAGCACAACTCAAACCATACCCCCCTAAACATCCCTAGAAAAAGCACTGGAGCTTGAAGATAACTGAAAAGGCCCCTACAAGTTCAGTTCAGTCATTTCTTGATTTACTATTAGGGATTTCTGGTGGCCATAAGAAGACTTAAATAAATACACAAATACAGTAGTACTAGTGTCGTTCTGTGAAGCTGGCCTAAGAAGCCAGGGACTTTGATAGACATTTTTTAAAGTGATCTCTCTGGATGCGAGAGAGTTTCTGGTTTGTGTTCGGAAAAAGATAATTAGTTTGCGTTGGGTTGTGTGATGACAAATTGGTGTGAGTGGTGGATGCAATGTTGTCATACCCAAATATCTGTCTCTTTTTGTGCTATTTCTTTTCACTTTTTGATCAGAACTATTATTTCTCTGCCCCCCCCCCCCACACACACTCACATACACACAAATACACAGACAACACACACAACGCACACACATGCACAAAACACACACATACGTCCAGCATATTGCTTTCATCCCTTAATCCCAAACTGCTTAAGGAAGCCGGGGAGAGAAATCCCTTTACAATGTCTGAGCTCAGCACTGCTTGGCAGCTACTCTCAGTGTTCTGTTGAGGTTGGAGGGAGGAAGACTGCCTTCTCCACACAGCCGCTGTGTTCTGTTGAGGTTGGACGGAGGAAGACTGCCTTCTCTACACAGTCACAGCGTTCTGTTGAGGTTGGGGGAGGAAAGAC
>BROE01000020.1:13487714-13531930 GCA_036571765.1 Plecoglossus altivelis
ACGGGAGTGGTGGGTCGGATGGGTAGGGTGCTGCAAGGGAAAGTCAGGAGGAGGCGCCTCTGGTCAGACAAGCAGACACTGCCTAAGTTGTGGAGGCTGTTTAGTTCGAACTTGACGACTCGTGTACGCTCCTCTCTCTCTCTCACACACTCACACTATCACCTCGCCCGCTGACCCGCCCCCCCCCCAGTTTCTCATGTTGCACCGTGTTGTTGGGACACAATGGAAAGTGGCTGTGTAGTGTTGGTTCAGCACATGTCTTCTTCCCACAGTGCAGTGCAATGTGTGTGTGTTTGACCACACAAGTTCATACGAGTTCTTTACTGTCTTCTTTAATAATAAAGGAAAAGAAGAGAGAAGAGGAAGTCTGGTTGCGGAGGTGAACGGGATCATCGAAGGAGTTCTGTTGTGTTTTTAGCGTAGTAGTGATTCGCATTCATTGGGAAATTGTTAAGTGTTCTTTATAGTGTGATATGGGGTGATATAGACCAGTTCATACTTGGTAGAGCGTGGTAGGAGATGTGGGAAGGGAGATGGCTTCTCAGGGTGTCTTAGGGTGCGATATTGATCACTGAAACTCATTTATAATTCTTCTCCCTCTTCTCTCTCTCTCTCGTCTCCTTCTCTCTCCCTCCTCTTTCTGTCTTTCTGTCTTTCTGTTTTTCTGTCTTTCTGTTTTTCTGTTTGTCTGTCTGTCTCCCTCTCATTTTCTCCCTTATTCTTCTCTCTTCTTCTCTTCTTCTCTCTTCTCTCTCTCTGCCACCTCCCCCAACTAAGGTTGTAATCAGGTAAACTTTCCATCCTATTTGAGTGCACCGGGTTATAGAGAGAGTTTCATCCTTTACGAGGGACTCAGTCTGGCAGAGGCCTGTTCTGAAGCCCATGAGGGTATGAGTGTGACTCGGGGGCTGATTGGTTTGTGATGTGATTCCAGGAGCTGTCTGAAGAGACGCTGTCCAGACAGAGAGCCGGGTTGCTCTCCTCCTACCAAACAGATCAAAGCAGAAGACACTCAAAGAGGTGAGATCACCGAGAACACATGCGAGCGATTGGTCCGGACATACATACAGAAACGGGACATTTCGCATGCAAACGTTCACTGGATTCCTTTTTGTTTGTCTTACTAATTGGCCGCTTCATTTCACCGTATGGTTTCCTGTACTGGGCTGGACTGACTGAATGTTGCATGACTGTCTGTGTTGCAGTACTCTCATCCACCTGTACGTCGCACGGCACCCCTCGAGCCACACAGAGGACAGCTTCGCGATGGCTTGTTCTGTCCTCTCGAGCTAGACGTTGGCTGGAGAAGTACGAGGAAGACTGCCCTCTCCCCCCCCTCCTCCACACTAGCCACAGTGTTTCTGATTTGAGGGTTGGAGGGCTGAATGGAAGACTGCTTCCCGGAAGCCTGTAAGGTTAACATACACACAACCACACAGCCACAGTGTTCTGTTGAGGTTGGAGGGAGGAAGACTGCCTTCTCCACACAGCCACTGTGTTCTGTTGAGGTTGGAGGGAGGAAGACTGCCTTCTCCACACAGCCACAGTGTTCTGTTGAGGTTGGAGGGAGGAAGACTGCCTTCTCCACACAGCCGCTGTGTTCTGTTGAGGTTGGACGGAGGAAGACTGCCTTCTCCACACAGCCGCTGTGTTCTGTTGAGGTTGGACGGAGGAAGACTGCCTTCTCCACACAGCCACAGTGTTCTGTTGAGGTTGGAGGGAGGAAGACTGCCTTCTCCACACAGCCACAGTGTTCTGTTGAGGTTGGAGGGAGGAAGACTGCCTTCTCCACACAGCCGCAGTGTTCTGTTGAGGTTGGGGGGAGGAAGACTGCCTTCTCCACACAGCCGCTGTGTTCTGTTGAGGTTGGAGGGAGGAAGACTGCCTTCTCCACACAGCCACAGTGTTCTGTTGAGGTTGGAGGGAGGAAGACTGCCTTCTCTACACAGTCACAGTGTTCTGTTGAGGTTGGAGGGAGGAAGACTGCCTTCTCTACACAGTCACAGTGTTCTGTTGAGGTTGGAGGGAGGAAGACTGCCTTCTCCACACAGCCGCTGTGTTCTGTTGAGGTTGGAGGGAGGAAGACTGCCTTCTCCACACAGCCACAGTGTTCTGTTGAGGTTGGAGGGAGGAAGACTGCCTTCTCCACACAGCCACAGTGTTCTGTTGAGGTTGGAGGGAGGAAGACTGCCTTCTCCACACAGCCACAGTGTTCTCCTGCTCTCTATGAAATGGTCACTGACCACAGTGAGTTTTCTGTTGACAGACTGAAAAGAGATTTCCTCCTGATAGGTAGTTGGCGGTGAGGAGAGAGACAGACTAATACAGGACCGTCTCTACGGGGAATGTGGAGATATGAGCCAACACAGGCAGAGAGCAACGCGGAAGCAGAAAATTGTGATGAAGAGGGAGACAGAAGGGCATCCGGATGGAGAAAGAGAGTTTGGAGCCACGAGCAGTGCTGGCTCTCTTCGACAGACATCATCCCTGAGAGATAGACTCTTCTCCGGTATGATGAGACAACAATCTGTGCTCAGATTCTTGGGATTCCGTGTTTCCAATTCCCTTTAGTTTATTCTCAGGCGTTTATGAAACCATGTTTCCTCCAAATTGCTTTTTTGTTGGCTGACATGAGACGCAGGGTCAGAGACACGCAGAGGCTGGTCGAAAGGATGAGAGGATGAGGGGGCTGTACACTGGGAGTGTGTGTGTGGTTGGGGCGGGAGGGTGGGGTGTTTGAGAGTGAGCGCTGATGGCCTAGGAGATTCCAAAGGCTTCAGAAATGGGGGGGGGGTGCGGGACAGAAAAAGTGTTGGGACTTGTTGAGGCATTTGCTCTTCTTTTGTGTGCGCAGAGACCGTAAGATAGAACATCTGTTCCTGGGGTTTGGGAAGGTAGTAAGATCTCCCGCCGTGACTCGCTCTCCTGTTGTGAGGTTAATTTAGCACACCGCTCACTATGCTTGACATGCTGACCCATTGGTTTCCTCTCATTTTCTCCTTAGAGGACTCTGGGCTACTCTGCCCCCTCTGCCTCTTCCCCCCTCTGCCTCTTCTTTTGTCTCTCTGTCCCCTGCAGCTACACCGGGGGGACAAGGGTCATTTGAAATACAAACTCAGTATTTGTGGGTTTGTATGTGTGTGAGTGTGTGTGTGTGTGTGTGTGTGTGAGAGTACTTAGTATCGCAAACAAAATGATGACTCAGATGAGCTCCTCTCAAAACCGTATCTGCCAAAACAGTGAATAGTCATCATTACAAACTGTCGAGCACCACCATTCATTTTGACAAGTACGTCTGTGTGTGCAGTTCTCCATGTGGTATTTGTTTCTATATTTGTGAGTGCGTTTTGGTGTGTCTGTGTATGTCTGCGTGTGTGTGTGTGTGTGTGTGTGTGCGTGTGCGAGCATTGTGTGTGCGTCTGTGTGAGAGAAGCTGCAGACCAGGAGAAGCAGCTGTGTAGTTGGCTTGAGCGCTGAGGGCTTTCTGAGACCTCATAAGACTGCAGTCTGATAACTACAAGGCCTGCCCAGGCCATGGCTGTGTGTGTGCCTGTGCAGTATAGCGTGTGTGTGTGTGTGTGTGTGTGTGTGTGTGTGTGTGTGTGTGTGTGTGCCTGTGCAGTGTAGCGTGTGTGTGTGTGTGGTGTAGTTTGTTTGTGTGTGTGGTGTAGTGTGTGTGTGTGATGTTGGATGCTGTCTGTATATTAAAAACCGCAGGGTATTAAAATTGGACGGGAGCCAGGGACACAAGGAGCCGCCAACAGAACACACACAGACGAGAGCGAACACACACACACACACACACACACCTTCCTCCAGCCGTGTCCACTCTGATCAAACCACACCAAGGATCAGATATCCAGAAGTTAGCTGTGTGGAGGTCCAGGGTGTTCCCATGTGTGCACCCCCCCCCTCCTCTGCAGTTTGTGGTGTCTGGACTGTCCTGGTTCATCTCAGGATGGCTCAGGTGGTCTGGCTGGGACCTCTGACATGAGCTCTGCTCACCAGGCGACACCACAGCAGCACAGCTGCAAGTTATGAACGTTTAGAACGGGTACGGCTGCTCCTGTTTCCACCATTCTCCAACATTGGTAGCACGTGATATACAGTCCAGATCGATCACCCTCCAGATGTTTCCGTCAGCCTCGTGTCCAAGCATCAGGGGAGCGTCCAGCGCTGTCCGCTGCGTGCTCAACGATACCGTGGTGAACCTCTGTCACGTGCTCAGACATGAGACTGCGTGTGTTGGTGTTGCAGGAGTTTGCCACCCTGACCAAGGAGCTGAATGTGTGTCGGGAGCAGCTGCTGGAGAAGGAAGAGGAGATCTCCGAACTGAAAGCTGAAAGGAACAACACCAGGGTGCGTATCTGCTGTGTTTGGTGGGATGTGTGGATCGGATAGGTTTGGAGTCAATGCATCTCGGTACATTGTTGTTCTCTGTAAATCTTCTGGCCATATGTTGTGGTATTTTGCCAGTGTAAGGTTGTCCTAAATGCGTGTGTGTGTGTGTGTGTGTGTGTGTGTGTGTAGCTGCTGTTGGAACACCTGGAGTGCTTGGTGTCTCGTCACGAGCGCAGCCTGAGGATGACGGTGGTGAAGAGGCAAGCTCCGCCCCCGTCCGGCGTGTCCAGTGAGGTGGAGGTTCTCAAGGCCCTCAAGTCTCTGTTTGAGCATCACAAAGCTCTGGACGAGAAGGTAGGAAGGATCGTTCCGTCCACACACACACACACACGCAGGTCCTGGCTGCATATGCAATACAGGTTTCAAAATATGTGTGTGTGTTGTTCAGGTACGTGAGAGGCTTCGTGTTGCTCTGGAGAGAGTGACAACACTAGAGGGACAACTATCAGCCACGACTCAGGAGGTGAGACCAACGATGTGTGTGTGTCTGTGTGTCTGTGTGCACTCATGTGTGTGTGTGTGTGTGTGCGTGTGCGTGTGTGCGCTTAGGTGTGTGCCTGCTTAACATCTGTCCTGTCCCCACCTGCCATCTGTTGATGCCTCCAGTGTGATTTGTGCTCCGATTCTCACACGCGACCAGAGAACTGTCTGTTCTGCTCATGAACACACACACACTCTTCTCGCCTGCACACGCACACGCACACACACACACACACACAATTTCGAAGGCAATCGGTCTCTGCACTGCTTTTCCTTCTGTTCTCGTCTGTTCAACAAGAATCCATTAAGTGGACAAATTATGCAGAATGTTCAGCAGGCCATGAAAAAGAGAGACTAAAGCACCAAGCACTAGAGTAGTATAGTTCTGATAGTAATAATACAGATATCGGAGTATCCCCTGCATTCAAAACACTGTGGGTGTGTGTGTGGGTGTGTGTGTCTGTGTGTGCACGTGTTTGCAGTTAAACATAGTGAGACAGAGAAAGGACGGAGATTCTGTGGACAGAACAGATGCATCCAAACCTACCTGGAAGGTTTGTAACCTCTACAGAATCTGTACTCTCTTACATGATCTGGAACACACAGACGCAGAAACACACACACGCAGAAACAGAAACACACTCAGCAGGTGAATGAGGCTAAATGGGTTTTAAAGCTCCTTGGTCTATCTGGTGATTATAATGCAGCCCCCAGCTCTACTGGAGAGCTCTGTCTTATTAGAATGAGCGCATATTATATAACTCTGTCTGTCAATGGGGAATAATTCAGATTTATGTGATTAAACAGGGAGGGCCATTAGTGCTCGGTCAGACGTAGCCCCTCCCTCATGTTCCTGTAGTTAGGCTGCAGCGCTTCTGCTAGCTCAGATGGTGCAGCGAGTGTAGCCCCTGACGCTAGCTTAGGTGGCTCACTAGTGTCGCTAGTTCCAGCCACCGTGGTGGTTTTTCTCTTAACCCCACTCAAGTGTCTGCAGCTGTAAATCTCTCAGAGGTCAGAACCCCCCGGGCGACTATCCATAACGTCACATATAATCGTCCCCCCTCACGCACACGCACTCACACACAACCCAGCCTGACCTGTCAGAAACAACCCCCCCCACACACACACACACACAACCCGACATAACAGCTCTTCATGCAGAAGTGGGTCAGAGCAGGCGTGCCTTATGGGGTTCAATCTAAACCTTAAATAGAGGAATTACAACAAAGACACAGTCGGAGATGTGTGGAGAGAAGGATAGAGGGAGAACATGGGGGGAAGGATAGAGAACATGGAGGGAAGGATAGAGAGAGAACATGGAGGGAAGGATAGAGAGAGAACATGGAGGGAAGGATAGAGAGAGAACATGGAGGGAAGGATAGAGAGGGAACATGGAGGGAAGAATAGAGAGAGAACATGGGGGGAAGGATAGAGAACATGGAAGGAAGGATAGAGAGGGAACATGGAGGGAAGGATAGAGAGAGAACATGGAGGGAAGAATAGAGAACATGGAAGGAAGGATAGAGAGAGAACATGGAGGGAAGGATAGAGAGAGAACATGGAGGGAAGAATAGAGAGAGAACATGGGGGGAAGGATAGAGAACATGGAAGGAAGGATAGAGAGGGAACATGGGGGGAAGGATAGAGAGAGAACATGGGGGGAAGGATAGAGAGGGAACATGGAGGGAAGGATAGAGAACATGGAAGGAAGGATAGAGAGGGAACATGGGGGGAAGGATAGAGAGAGAACATGGAGGGAAGGATAGAGAACATGAAAGGAAGGATAGAGAGGGAACATGGGGGGAAGGATAGAGAGAGAACATGGAGGGAAGGATAGAGAACATGGAAGGAAGGATAGAGAGGGAACATGGAGGGAAGGATAGAGAGAGAACATGGGGGAAGTGAGAGAGGGGTTGGGGGGGAGGGGTCCTGCCAGCCTAGCCTAGTTGCCCACTGTGAAGCCTGCGGGACGCAGCCTCCCTGAAGCTTCACCTCATTAACACCCCCGAATTCACTTATCTACGAGTCAGGGCAGACAGAGGCATCAACACAACAACTCGACCCCAGATAACATCACTCCCCCTGTTAGTTGCTCTTTCACGTGCAAGCTTTCTAGGTCAGGAAACTTTTCTTAAGTTGGAGATGTGCTTCATCTTCAGCACCTCATGCATGTCTCCTCTCTGTCTCTGTCTGCGTCAATCATTCTGTCTGCCTCTTTGCGCAACACGTACTGTATATGATTATGCCTCTGCGTGCATGTGCGTGTGTGTGTGTGTGTGTGTTTGTGTGTGTGTGTGTGTGAACAACAGAGGCTGCCAAACGGCTCCATAGACGCCCATGATGACAGCAGCCGCAGCACTGAGCTCCAGGAGCTGCTTGATCGGACCAATCAGGAGCTGGCTCAGACGCGCGAGCGTTCCGGAGCCCTCAACACCCGCGTGGCCGAGCTGGAGGCGGAGCTAGCTAACGCTCGCCGGGACCTGAGTCGCAGTGAGGAGCTGTCAATCAAACAGCAGAGGGAACAGAGAGAGGTGAGCGTACACGAGGAGAGACCAAGGGAGAGAGAGAGAGAGGGAGAGAGAGAGAGGGGGGGGAGAAAGATAGAGAGAAAGTGATAGAGAGATAGAGAGAGAGACAGAGAAGGACAAATGGAGAGAGAGAGTTCACACATTTCCTTTATGGTAATGCAAAGCATACAGTTGACACACACACACAGCCATTAAGAACTGGCATATGACAAAACTGATTCAGAAAAACAGAAGGTAAAGGAGAGCAAGATGTGCAGCTCTTTGTGTGTCTCTACCTGCTGCCAGGGGTGTTTCCTCTTACTATCTGCCTGTTGTAGGCACTTGCACAGAGAGAGGATATGGAGGAGCGGATCACAACCTTAGAGAAACGTTACCTGGCTGCTCAGAGAGAAACCACCCACATCCACGACCTCAACGACAAGCTGGAGAACGAGCTGGCCACCAAGGACTCCCTGCACCGGCAGGTAGCACCCACACGCACGCACACACACGCACACGCACACCCACACACACACACCCACCCATCTGAATGCTCACAAATACACACACACGCACACACACACACATACGCACGCACACACGCACACACACATACGTACACGCACACATACACAAACACACCCACCAACCTGCACGCGCACACATACGCACACACGCACACACACAGGTAAGAGCCTCAAGGGGAGTTGGATGGGGCCATTACTGGTTGAGAGAGGTGTGAGAACAGGGACACACACGGAGTGTGTCAGGATGGAGATACACGAGTGTACGCACACACACTCGCTCACGTGCGGAAGAGGGTTCATCCACAGTTCAGGGTGAAGCTGAGTTCGTCTTTACAGGACAGTGGGACTAGGAGTGTGACTGTAGCAGGCCAGGCTCAGTGTGAGCCCTCCACAGGGGCGGGGCCTGCCTCTTCAAGCACAGGATGAGGCCTCCTGCTGGGAATCTAATGTTGCTCAACTTACAGGCCTGTATGGCCCACGGCAAACGCACAAACACACAAACGCACACACACATAAATAGGCTGTGTAGTACACACTTCTTAAAAGTGAGTCACATCCAGATGCATCTACTGAACAGTGGAGCAATCTCCATTACAGAAACCGTACATGACAATGTGTTTCTTTGGTGTGTGTTTGTTCATGACTCATGCTTTATGCATATCAATGAAGACTGTGACATCACTGTATATGGAGAGTAGAGCCGACAAGTGACATGTGATCTGGTCCATGCTAGAGCTCTAGACTCATGCCTGCACATACACTACCTGTCAACCAGCTACAGTAGGACTACAACCCATCTGATTAGGATCTCTTTTGACCGATTTCCCGCCTGGGAATGGTATGTGTGTGTGTGTGTGTGTGTACGTGTGTGTGATGTGTGTGGGTGCGTACATGGGACGTGTGTGTGGGTGTGATGTGTGTGTGGGCGTGTGCGTGCGCGTGTGTGCGTGTGTGTGTGTCAGAGTGAAGAGAAGGTGCGACAGCTGCAGGAGCTGCTGGAGCTGGCAGAGCAGAGGCTGGCTCAGACCATGAGGAAGGCTGAGACTCTCCCAGAGGTGGAGGCTGAGCTGGCACAGAGGGTGGCAGCGCTCACCAAGGTAACACACACACGCACACCATCACTCCAGGCTCTCCACTGTTTCATTCCTTTTCTACATCAAGCAAATGATCAAAACGCAAGTCTGTACGTAGACAAGCACACCCGTAAGCTTGTATCCAAGCATCCACACAGTGGACTTGTGTGGCTGGCTGCATAGATGCTCATCTGGAAGCACGTTGTACTGGGAGGACCGCTGCTGACATGACAGTGTCTCCCCCTGTAGGCTGAGGAGCGCCATGGTAACGTGGAGGAGAGACTCAGACAGCTGGAGTCCCAACTAGAGGAGAAGAACCAGGAACTGGGCAGGGTGTGTTTCTGTGTGTGTTTCTGTGTGTGTTTTGTGTGCGCGTGTTTGTTTGTTTGTAGGCGTGCATGTCTGTGTATGTGTGCATTTGTATGTATGTCTAAAGTGCATGTGTGTTTGTGTGCGTGTGTGCGTGCGTATAGTACGTGGATCCTTCCAGTAGGTTCTCTGTGATGTCTCATGGTCTGGTCTGACACTTTATTTTAGTGGCACTCTACCCCCCTACACACACAGACACACTGAATCTCTGTATTTCAGTAACACACACACACGCACACTATCATCCTACATATCCAGAGCTTTACGGCGTGAATATAGACCAAATCCACCAAGTTCCTGCTGTTGTCCCTGCCCCTGCCCCTTCCCCCTCTCAGCTCTGAGTGGCTGATATATTTAGAATTTGAATAATTCACGCGTGACCAATTTCTCACTCTGTGTTTGATATCATGATTATATTTAGTTGGAGTTCTCGAAAGAAAAAATGTGTGTCTCTTTCTCGATCTAAACACACCTTTTTTGTTGATATAACAGTGTTCATGCATGCCAGTGTGAGATGATCTATGTCTGTACTGTGTTACATCTAAGGACCACTGCTATACTGCATGTTCCAGCAGCACCATATCCTTCCATGTTCAGAATACTGTCCATCTCCTCATGAATCTATAAGTGCTCTGGAGACCAGACTAGACCCAGGCTGCCAGTGGGCGTTCCTCAGCCCCTACTTTGATCTCCCCCACGAGTAGAAGGTGTCAGCCTCCAGGCATGAGAGAGGAGGGGTGTGATGAGGCTGGCGTGGATAGTAAGGCTGTGTGTGGGTCTGCAGGCACGTCAGAGGGAGAAGATGAATGAGGAGCACAACAAGAGACTGTCTGACACCGTGGACCGCCTGCTCACAGAGTCCAACGAGAGGCTGCAGCTCCACCTGAAGGAGCGCATGGCTGCGCTGGAGGACAAGGCAAGCTGCACGCACGCACACCCAATTATGCACACACATGCATACACACGCACGTAATCCTACACATGCACATGCAATGCTACTCACGAGCATGTACAGGCATATACATGCTCTCGCTCTGTCGTCTCCAGAACTCTTTGATTCAGGACCTGGAGAACTCCCAGAAACAACTGGAGGAATTCCACCACACCAGGGTCAGTGAGACCATCCCCCTGTCCCCTACCCTGACAGTGTTCACCCTGTACCACACACACACACACACACACAGCTCATTCTTCCCCCCAGAGGACCTGACCTTGAAACTCCCATCATGCCTCTCTCCACCAGGAGCGTCTGATTGGAGAGATAGAGAAGCTGAGGAATGAGATCGACCACCTCAAACGTCGTAGCGGCGTGTTTGGGGATGGAACACACTCACGGTACACGCACACACACGCACACACACTTGAGATGAGTTCTGCTAGACTCTGTTAAGAAATGGTTGAGGTTATAAATACTAGGTGAACTTCAACTTCATGGCAACATGCATATCCCAACAGAACTGAAGAAGTGTGTGTGTGTGTGTGTATGTGCATGTGTGTGAGCAGGTCTCACCTGGGCAGCGCGAGCGACCTGCGTTTCTCCATGGTGGAGGGTCAGGATGGACACTACAGCACAACCGTCATTCGACGAGCACACAAGGGCAGGCTGGCAGCTCTACGTGATGACCCCAACAAGGTGCCCAACCCTTTACCCCCCCCCTCACCCACACACACATATCCTGCATCCCACAGTCGAGCTACCATCGCCCTGCTAACCCACATCTCTGTCTCTCTCTCATTCTGCTGCTGCTGTCCACGTGATGTAAGTCCAACCTGTAAACGCCAGCCTCCATCTGTCTCCCTGATTATGTATTGACAGCATGTTGTCTGGTGCATGCTGTGCATCACACACGGTCTCCCTGGGAGCGGGGCTGGACAGGTTCTGACGCTGCTTCCTGTGCGTGTGCCTTGCAGGTGTACGTGCTGTGTGAGCAGGACTACCCTTCGTTGCGTGGAAGTGTCAGTCACCTGCTCGGCAGCGACATGGAGGCGGAGTCTGACCTGGACGATGACGTTAGTTCCGCCCTCCTGTCTCCCAGCGGCCAATCAGACGCCCAGACTCTCGCTCTAATGCTGCAGGAGCAGCTCGATGCTATTAACGAGGAGATTAGGTGACACGTCCACACGCGCGCGCACACGCACTTCTTCGCTTTATTCCAGGTTTGTCTGTATAAACCATGGTTCTGTGTGTGTGTGTGTGTGTGTGTGTGTGTGTGTGTGTGTGTGTGTTTGTGTGTGCAGGATGATCCAGGTAGAGAGAGAGTCAGCCGACCTGCGTTCTGACGAGATAGAATCCCGTGTAAACAGCGGCAGCATGGACGGGCTCAACGTCACGCTCCGCCCCCGAGCACTGCCCACCTCTGCCACTGCCCAATCACTGGCCTCTTCGACCTCCCCGCCCAATAGCGGGCGCTCCACACCCAAACACCACGCACGCAACGCCAGCCATCAGCTGGGCATCATGACCCTGGTGAGACAAGAACAACTTTTGCTGTGTGGTAAAGGAAAAGGTCTCCAGCTATACGTTTGCATTTAGAGTGTGTGTGCGTGTGTGTTTGTGTGTGTATGTGTGTGTGTGTGCGGAAGAGTGGGTATGTATATGTGTGTGTGTTTGTGTGTGAGAGTATGTGCACATCTCTAACCACTTGCTTCTGTGTGTGTGTCTGTGTTTCTGTGTGTCTGTGTGTCTGTGTTTCTGTGTGTCTGTGTTTCTGTGTGTCTGAGTGCATGTGTGTCTGTTTGTATGTGTGTCTGTGTGTATGTGTGTCTGTGTGTCTGTGTGTCTGTGTGTATGTGTGTCTGTGTGTCTGTGTGTATGTGTGTCTGTGTGTCTGTGTGTATGTGTGTATGTGTGCATGTGTGTATGTGTGTATGTGTGTCTGTGTGTATGTGTGTTGTATGTGTGTCTGTGTGTATGTGCCTGGCCGTCTCCCAACAGCCCAGTGACCTGAGGAAACACCGCAGGAAAGTAGCTGTAAGTCTGTCTAGCATTCTGTCCACTCTAGCCTATACACAGACAGACTCATCTACACACAGACACACTGACCTACACACAGACAGACTCATCTACACACAGACACACTGACCTACACACAGACAGACTCATCTACACACAGACACACAAACCTAGGCTCAGACACACAATAGGTCACCAACTCACTGTGATCTTCCCATCCTCCCTCCCTCCCTTTCTCCCTTACCCCTCCCTCCCTCTCTCCCTCACCCCTCCCTCCCTCTCTCCCTCTCCACCTCCCTTCCACATCCCCTCCCTCCAGTCTCCCACCGAGGTGAGGGAGGATAAGGCTACCATTAAGTGTGAGACGTCCCCCCCCTCCTCTCCCCGAAGCTTACGACTGGAGACCAACTTTGCCCAGCTCACAGGCAGCCTTGAGGATGGCAGAGGGTACACACATGCCCACACACACAAACACTGGCACACAGCATTGATTTGACCTTAGAACCTCTCTCTGCTGGGGCCTCAGCTGTAATACCTGCTGGTGTAGCTAGGGGCACTGCCTGTGTGTGATCCTGTCCTGGTGTCTCTCCAGAGGAAAGCAGAAGAAAGGGATCAAATCTTCTATCGGACGTCTGTTTGGGAAGAAGGAGAAGGCTCGCATGGAGCAGACTCTGGGTAGAGAGGCACAGCCTGTGCCTGCCATAATGCCAGGTGACACACAAACAGTGCTGCGCACACACCTGCACAGTGATACAAGAGGCTTTCTGTCAAATGTCATCCGCTGGGCTTACGTTTCAGACTTTGAGATGAGCATTGGAGATACCATGACTCTGGGAAAGCTGGGCACTCAGGCAGAGAGAGACCGCCGGATGAAAAAGAAGTGAGCTTTTCTGTCCGGATCTCTTTCTGTGTGTGTCTGGATCTCAGTCTCACTCTGTCCCTCTCCTCTGTCTGTCTGTCTGTCTGTCTGTCTGCCTGTCTGTCTGTCTGTCTGTCTGTCTGACTATCGCTCTTCCTTCCTCCCCATAATTCTGAGGCAAAGGCAAAGCTGACGCTAATATCTTCTCGCTTTGATAATTCTATAATTATGTACATCTCTCTCTCCCTCTTTCCCTCTCTGCCTTTCCCCCTCTCTCACTGTCACTCTATCTCCCTCTGTCTCTCTCACCCTCTGTTTCTTATCTCTCTCTCTCTCTCTCTGTCTCTCTCTCTCTCTCTCTCAGACATGAGCTGTTGGAGGATGCCAGGAGGAGAGGTCTGCCTTTCGCCCAGTGGGATGGTCCTACTGTAGTCTCCTGGCTTGAGGTAGCCTACTGCACACCCTACCAGCCAGACTCTGGATCAGAAACCCTGACAGCTTGACCCTTCATCCTACACCCTACCAGCTAAACCTCAGATACCATATCCTACTGCTCACCACTGAATATCATCTCTGCCCGCAGCTGTGGGTGGGCATGCCTGCCTGGTACGTGGCAGCGTGTCGTGCCAACGTGAAGAGCGGCGCCATCATGTCGGCGCTGTCCGACACAGAGATCCAGAGGGAGATCGGCATCAGCAACCCCCTGCACCGCCTCAAGCTGCGTCTGGCCATCCAGGAGATGGTGTCCCTAACCAGTCCCTCTGCCCCTCTCACCTCCAGAACGGTACACACACACACACCTGTTATAGTTTGTAATAAGGCATCCACCTCTACACAGATATCCTCCCTCACATCCACCTCCTGTTCCCTGAATGGCTGACTGACTGACTGACTGACTGACTGACTGACTGTCTGACTGACTGGCTGGCTGACTGTTTGACTGGGTTGATGTTCCACCCTCCAGAGGGCTGTGCAGCAGCAGAGCCCTACTGGGAGAATGATGATGATGATGAGGATGATGAGGATGATGATGATGATGATGATGATGATGATGATGATGATGAAGGTGCTGCTGCTGCTGATGGCTACAGTGCTGTCCTGGGCTGCATGTGGCAGAATGGGAGCCAACTCCCTCAGACTGTTCCAGATGTACAACCTGCCTGTAACACACTCCCGCTCTTCTCTTCACTTAAGACACTGTGTATACTGTACGTGTGTGTGCGTCTGTCTGTCTGTCTGTGTGTGTGTGTGTGTGTGTGTTTGTGTGTGTGAGTGTGTGTGTGTGTTGTTATATGCTCCCTCTCTGAGCAGTCCTCCGGAAATGTGTGGGTGACTCATGAAGAGATGGAGAACCTGGCTTCCTCCACTAAAGCGGTCAGTGCCATCTGGGTACTCCCTCCACCTCCCTCACACACACACACACACCCTCTCACACACACCCTCACACACACACCCTGTCCCTGCCGTGCCACACATATGCCCACTTCCGCACCCCCCCCCCCCCCCCAACCCCCGCCGCCACCAACTATCACTTCTGCATGCCAACAACCTGTGTTGGTGAAACCATGTCCATGGTGTGTGTGTGTGTCTGGTTGTCTGTGTGTGTGAGTCTGGCTGTCTATCTGTTTGCGTATATGTGTCATCATGGTCTGTAATGCCATCATGATTGTGTAAGTGTCTACGTGTATTCTCAGTCCCAATTAAGTCTGTTTAGTTGGTTCTGGACAAAAATTACTGAGTGTGTGCGTGCGTGTATGCCTATGTAAGTGTGCGTACGCATGTGTGTGTCAGTGAGTGCCATGTGTCTCTAACCCTCTATACTGTTTGTACCATGCTGGGCATCCCTCAGGAGAATGAGGAGGGCAGCTGGGCTCAGGTAAGATAACTCCTCCCCTAACATCAGCCTGCTGTTGTCATAACAACACACACCTGTCAGAAGAAGCCCAGCCCACACTGATACTCTGAGATAGGAAGCAAACAAACACATACATATACACATTCTCTCTTTCATCTATGGTACACACACACACACATACTCTCTCTCTCTCTCTTTCTCTCTCTCTCTCTCTCTCTCTCTCTCTCTCATAAGCACACTTTCTCACACACACACTCTCTTAGATACAGTCTCTCATACACGCATACACACACTCTCATGCACACATACACTCTTATGCACATACACAGACACACACACACACACTCATGCACACACACAGACACACACACACACTCATGCACACACACAGACACACACAGACACGTGCTAACCCTATGTCTCTCCCTACAGACCCTGGCATACGGGGACATGAACCATGAGTGGATAGGTAACGAGTGGCTGCCCAGCCTGGGGCTGCCTCAGTACCGCTCCTACTTCATGGAGTGTCTGGTGGACGCCCGCATGCTGGACCACCTGACCAAGAAGGACCTTAGGACACACCTCAAGATGGTGGACAGCTTCCACAGGTCTGGCACCATGGCAACTCACCACCACAGATTAGCTTGACTTTTTTTCCTTGCTTTCTGTGTTTACATGTTTGCACTGCAGATTATTATTGGACATGGGATAAACTTGTGTGTGTGTGTGTGTGTGTGTGTGCGTGTATGTGTTTAAAATAGGGCCAGTCTACAATATGGGATTATGTGCTTGAAGAGACTCAATTATGACAGGAAAGACCTGGAGCGCAGGAGAGAGGAGAGCCAGCACGACATGAAAGGTACACTCACAACACACACACACACAGACCACACACAGCCATAGACACACACTCAGACACATTCACAAACATGTACATGGTTTAGAGACATGATATCTAGACCACACAGGCAGGCATGGAAACGTGCACACATACATACACCCAAGCACACGCACACACGCACACACACAAACACTCAAGTACGTGGTGCCATCTGGTGGAGATGGTGAGTACTGCTTCAGTAGATGAGTTTATGAGCCTGGTACTGTCCAAAGCTAGTTTGGCTCCCAACCTTGAAGAAGCAGCAACCCCCCCACGCACACACATACACACACACACACATACACATAGAAACACACAAACACACAAACACACTGAGACACACACACATACATACACAGCCAAAGCCTCTCGACCTTACGACCTTGAGCTCTGTACATGAACTTGACTCAGCTGTTGTGTTTCATCAGAGTCCTCCCCCCTCTCTCTCTTACACAAACACACACACCTCCTCACTCTTTTATACACGCCACACACTCACCGCCTGTTCCAATCGAGAAAGCTACTTGGCAGCTGTGGGTTGACAGAACAAAGGGGAGTGTGCCTTCTAGTTTACACCATACTCATATGAGCATTGTCAGTCAAATATCTCTCTCTCATCTTCTCTCCCTCTCTCAATCTCTCTCACCCTCACTCTGTCTCTCTGTCCCTCTGTCTCTCTCACCCTCGCTCTGTCTCTCTCTCTCCCTCTGTGTCTCTCACCCTCGCTCTGTCTCTCTCTCTCCCTCTGTCTCTCTCACCCTCGCTCTGTCTCTCTCTCCCTCTGTCTCTCTCACCCTCTCTCTGTCTCTCCCTACTTCTGGCTATCTCACCCTCTCGCTGTCCCTCTCTTCGTTATGGTACCGTGTATAGATGCGCTGGTGTGGACGAACGAGCAGGTGATCCACTGGGCCCAGTCCATCGGTCTGAGGGAGTACAGCAACAACCTGCTGGAGAGTGGAGTCCACGGGGCTCTCATCTCTCTGGACGAGACCTTCGACTACAGCAGCCTAGCGCTCATACTGCAGATCCCCATGCAGAACACACAGGTACACACACGCAAGTCACACAAGTCACAGGTATAGACTGACACTCGCAGAACACAGAGGTTGACACTCCCACACACAGAACACAGAGGTTGACACTCCCACACACAGAACACACAGGTTGACACTCCCACACACAGAACATAGAGGTTGACACTCCCACACACAGAACACACAGGTTTACACTCCCACACACAGAACACACAGGTTTACACTCCCACACACAGAACACAGAGGTTGACACTCCCACACCCAGAACACACAGGTTGACACTTCCACACACAGAACACACAGGTTGACACTCCCACACACAGAACACACAGGTTGACACTCCCACACACAGAACACAGAGGTTGACACTCCCACACACAGAGCACAGAGGTTTACACTCCCACGCACAGAAAACATAGGTTGGCATTCCCACACACAGAACACACAGGTTTACACTCCCACGCACAGAACACACAGGTTTACACTCCCACGCACAGAACACAGAGGTTGACATTCCCACGCACAGAACACACAGGTTTACACTCCCACACACAGAACACAGAGGTTGACATTCCCACACACAGAACACAGACATGAGCATAGAAACAGAAGCAAAAGTATGCACACAATTGTTTTGGTTGATCTTGTTTTTCAGGCGCGCCAGGTTCTGGAGCGAGAGTTCAACAACGTCCTTGCTCTGGGAACTGACCGCCGACTGGAGGAGGTGAGGCAGGGTCTGGCACATGTAACACCACGGCCAATGAGCTATACTGTCAATATACAGGAGGCCTACGTCAAACGTTGATTTTTTCCTCTCTCTTCTTCCGTCTCTCGCTCTCTCTCTCTTTCTCTGTCTCTCTCTGTCTGAAGAGTGGGGATGATAAGACTTTCCGCCGCTCTCCGTCTTGGCGAAAGCGTTTCCGTGCGCGGGAGGGAGGGGGTGGCCTGGGGATGATGGCGGGATCCATGGAAACGCTCCCGGCAGGGTTCCGTATGCCATCCATGTCCGTCCCTCCGTCCATGTCTCTGGTGCCCAAGAAACAGCTGCAACCCGAAGGTGTGTGCGTGTGTGTGGATGTCTGTGGATCAGAGCATACTGGGCCTTACAACAATAACCATCTAACCAACTGCTTTGCATGTGTGTGCTTTGTGTCTAACAATGCTTGTGTAGCACTCTCTGCTTGGCCTGACTAACTGCATGCCTTTGTCCTTTGCTCTGCTACACTCCTTTCTGCCACGCCTTGTCTAGCTCCTCCCCCGGCGCCACAGAGACTGGATCCCTCGACAGTGCGGACCTACTCATGCTAATTCCACTCCACTCCGCTTACTAACAGGAGCACTGATGCTAACAGGTGAGCTAACCCTTCTCCAACATTACCTAGCCCAAGCAGCTAAGCTAACAGGTGAGCTAGCTACACTACAGTGCTAATTTACAGCTGGGCTTAAACCTGCATCTTAGCTAGCTCTCCTCCAGGACTAACTGAGGATGAACAGGTGAGCCCTCAAACCAGCATGAATGTTTGTTGGGTTTTTCTAACATTGCTTCGACGTGATTTTGTCTCTCTTCTCTCTCTTTCTCTTCGTCCTCCCAGTGCATTCTCATTACCTGTATGGACACATGCTTGCGGCCTTTCGAGAGTGACATGCCAAATCTGGAGAGAGACCTGGTCGTCAGGAGGCTCATCAAATCCCCCCCCCCCCCTGTACCCGGCATCAACTCTCACCTCTCCCCCCTCACCTCACGCCCGCCCTGGACACGTGCAATACAATTTAGAGGTGAACTCCCACCTTGGAACTCTTGAGCGTGCTCATTGGCTGCGCTCGCTGCTGTAGAGGAGACTCCTCCCAGTCTCTCCCAGTAACCCCAGTGCTCCCAGTAGCCTTGTTGTTGTGGTGTAGTGCTTCTGCTCCTACTCAAGACCCCTGACCCCCTGGTCCATTCTGTGGGTTCTAGTCTCCATCCTCCTCATCAGCCTCATCTGTGGATTCTGACACTAACTTGTCTAACTCTAAGCTCCAACTCCAGATTACAGCCATCACACTATCCCCTGGACCTAGACTAGGCAGGGTCAGATTGATGAGGACATCAGTAGTCCTAGATGTCTGAGGGGGATAGCTGTTGATTTGGATTCGGATTGAACCTATTGGGTGTGTCAATGAAAAATCACAATACACGTTGCCCCCTATCGGTTATGCAAGGTACTACTCATTATCGTCTGTACATAAAATGGATGACTTATGTTTTTTATAGAAATATATAAATATATTTATTGGAATTATACATGGAGAATATTATACTATAATTGCTGTATGAAACCCAATGCCCTGTATTCGGTAGTGACTGTTCTCTTCCTGTGTTGGCCCTCTGTGTCTTATATGCTGTCAGTGTGTGAATTGTTAGTGGGAGGAACTCACTAAGTAGGGGTGTGTTGGTGTGTGAATACTAAAAGGACTCTCAACAGGTTCAAGGGTCCAATTCTATACTGTTAAATTCCCTTTTCCTGCCACCTCGCCCATTGCCTTTCCTCCATCCTTGTTTAGCACTATGTAGCTCGCCCCTCTCTCCTCCTGCTTCCCTGCCCTCCCCCTGCCTCTAGGTTGACATGATGTAGCTAACATGATTAGAGTAGAGCGTTTGTAGACGTGAGCGAGCCAGAGTGCCAGCATATGGGCCGTTTGTGAATGAAAGCTCCAGCCTGCTATATCTGGGACTGGAGGCTGCGTCGCCCCAGACAACCAGGCGTGTGTGTCCGGGGGTCTCTGTTTAGATGAGTTGTGAGAGTGTCCACTGTAGCTGTTTCTGGGTGATTCTGTATTTCTTTTCTAATCAAACTGTAAATTGCTGCTTGGCACCAGCCAATGAAATCAACACAAAACTGGTCACCCGACACCTGACATCACATCATATTTGGGTGCATCCTGCCGCCACCCTCTTCCTGTCTAGTTGCCATGGGGATGTGACAGTGGCCAGTACTGTTCGCTGACTGTCGGGATGCTGTGTGTAACCTACTCCTGCTGTCCAATGAGAGTATGGTATCAGTGAACCAGTGAATCATTGGGTGGGTGTATTATCTTTTTTATTTGACAGACAATGTTCTTATGGTGTCTAAAGGTGTAATGTGCTACTGTGGCAGCTATGAGTACTGTATGTGTATTTATTCCAGGTGTGAAATGATGCTGACAAATCAAGACTTTATTATTTGGCTATTTAAATGAGGTGTAATGTATTTATGACACTATATAGACATAAGTAAATCTGTTTTTTTTAAGATAAAAATGGAATGATGCGTGTTAATTTGTTGTTTGGGTGATGGCGGTGCACGTGTGAACAACATTCATTGGCAAGATATTGAAAATGGTCTTTAATGCAAGGACTGGTGAAACTATCACTTCTTGCAAAATCTACAAATACACAACAATCTTCGTTATAAAAGTCAAAAATAAGTTAGCAAAAAATAGAAAATAAAATAGCAAAACCACTCTGTAGAAAAAACGGAACGTATATACATCACTAGCATTCATAACCAGTTTAAATTAAGCAGATCTTGGTCAAAACTGCCATGGTACATGATTGGCCCCACAAATAAACTCATGTTTTTTAAGCGTAAAACACACACAAACAGAATGCAAGATAGATCAGGGAAAGGTCTCGAAAGATTGGATTTCTTTAAGTTAGGACAGAAAAACGAGGCGTTCTTGCTCCGTCTTCACCTCAGAATGAGTCCAGGCAGAAACCTCAGGGAGATCCACACTGGGAACTAGGTCTTTGGTGAAAGTCATGCACCGGAGTCAGTGGGTCCTCGTGGTAGAGTCTGCTCAGGAGCTCTGGGGGAGGTGTGGACCACAGGGCTCAAGAGGGTGGCAGGGGGTGGTGGAGAGAGGGAGAGGAAGAGGAGAGGAGAGGAAGAGAGAAGGAGAGGGGGAACCTCAGTTGGGAACAAGGCCCTAGGGTAAAGGAGCGGAGAGAGGAACATCAGATCACAGCAGAGGAGAAGAAGAGGGACGCCTCAGGGAGCAAGATCTCAGGGCGGAGAAGAGGAGGACTGAGGTCTGTTCTATACGTGTCTAGATGATCGCTACAGATCATGAAGCACAAGGTGTATTTTTCAGATTGGTGTCACCTTATTCAATGGTACGATTCACATGAACGGTGATTGGATAAAGCATCGTGACTTTGCGACACTGAGAAACACATGTCAACACTCGATGAAAGGCCTCGTCTAGAACTCAGCCCCGGTGTGTCAGCCCCATGCCTGGGCTGCTTTACTTGGGAATGTCCACCGGTACTGGGTACACCACAGGGCCCTCAGCTGCTGTGATGCTGTCCACGATGGAGGTCAGGGAGCGCAGGTTTGTCTGGTCTGGAGAGTCGGCGCTCAGAAGGTCTGGAGGGGGGGGGGGGGAGAGAGGGGTGATGTCAGCGCCCAGCAGGGTATGTGTGATGTGTGCGTGTGTGGGTGATGTGTCTGTGTGTGACCACATACCCTCATTGCTGTAGTTTTGTGTACACTGGTCCGAGGCGCTGCTCCACTCTGGGCTGCTACAGCAGGTGCTGCCGGATCGCTGCTCGCTTGACGACGACACCTGTTGCCATGGAGACATGGACAGAAGGTGCTGTCAGTCACTCTGTGTTATGACACATCATGCCCCACCCTACACAGACACACCAGAAACGGTAAGCGGCTCGCTGCGATGCACAACTCACACACGCACACGCGCGCACAAACACGCACACATGCACAAGACTTGGACTGAACAAACACACCATCATCATCTATCATTGTGGTGAAGCTAACCTTCACCAGTCCTTAGAATCTATTGTGTGTGGTCAATTCCACAGGATCACATGGTCAACAAGAGAACATTATTTGATCTTTTAAAGATCAAGTCTGTAACTTAACACTAGACAGAACATGTACATCATGCTGGAAATTAGAGTATATCTTCCATAAGTGACTTTAAATAGTCAAAACTGTGTTTTGTGAAATCTTCATACATTTCAAGATAAAATATCATTCTAGAGATTCCAGTTTAATTGTATCTGACCATGTTTGTAGTTGAGACAGCTGTGTGAACATTCTTTCATGAATGAGTAGAATTACCGCTGTACATCCGTATTCATATAGCAGTTGTTACTCTCTACTCTTTCAATACCTGAAGATAACTTGCCACCATCGTACTACTACACCCGGGCTAACATTGACATTGCTAACCACTCTGAAAACTTAACTGAAAACACACATAGACACACAGATGGCAACGGCATGAAATATGAAGCATTATAAGATATTCCTCCATCTAGGTGTCACAAACCATACATTTGCTTCTATCTGTTTTTATCCATGAGTCTTCCTCTTTTTTCAATTACACTTTTATTACTTTCTTTATATCTCAATTAATCTCAATGACTCGGACACCCTCATGCTTTCCCCCTGGCGCTGTTATCCCCTCTCTCCTCTTCCTCCTCTCTCTCCCCCTTGCCTTCCTCCTTGCGTCTCTGTCCTACTCACTCTGGGCTGGGGTCCTGCTGGCCGGTAATGGAGGCCCTGCTGGCCAGTCTCACTGTCCTGCTGGTTGAGCGAGGAGACCAGCGCCTGCAGCCTCTCGATGTACTGAATGGCGCTGCGCAGGATCTCCACCTTGGGCAGCCGCTGGTTGGGGTTCATGAGTGTGCTCCTCTTCAGGGCCTCAAATGCCTCGTTCACCTTCTTCAGCCGTCGCTTCTCCCTCAGTGTGGCCGCTTTCCGACGGTCCATGGTCACCGTCTTGCGTTTGCAAAGCTTGCAGGCCCAGGGAAGGCACTGCCCTGGGCAGTGTGGTTCTGAGTTGGGGGAGAGGCTGGAGGGAGAGGCCTTGTCCTCCATACCCCCGGCCCCTACCCCGACACCCCCAGACAAACCCCCACACAGCCCCATCATAGAGCCCCTGTCCTGGTAGCCCGTCTGGTCGTACCCCCCAGGCAGACGGGAGGGGAAGTAGCTGTCCCCACCCTCGTAGAAGCGCTGGTCAGGAAAGAAGTAAGGGTTGGTCTCAAACAGCTCCATGATGGACTCTGATTCTGAAGTGGTGGATTAGGGGACGTGGACTCCGGGTTCCCCTGCACTGGGTGTTCTAGGAGGAGGTAGGTCCTGCGCTTGGAAATGGTGTGAGAAGAAGAGAGTGTGTGTGCCTCTCCAAGTCCTGGTCTAAGTCTGTGCAGAGAGGGAGATGTGTAGAGAACAACTGTTGTGTGGAGCAACTGTAGGCTGGCATTTAAACCCCTCTGCCTGCTGCAGGATCACAGGGTTAAATTTAGCACGAGCCCCTAGAAACCTGACACAACGTTTAGCTGTTGCTGCACATCTACACTTCACATCTCTGTTGGACCCAGCTCTCCAGGGCTTTAGACGCGTGTGTGCGTGTATGTATACGTGAGGATGTATGTATATGTGTGTGCGTGAGCGTGTCTGTTTGTGCGTGTGGAGGGGAGTCATGGTCTGACAAAGGCAGAGAGGGTGGAACATGATCTCGTTGCCGTAGAAATGGGTCTGATTCCCCTCAGAACTGAGTGGACGATCAAAGATGAGGGCCTTAATGAGCTGATCCCAGACTACCGTCCTCCTCTGTGACACGCGCATCATGTCCTCTGCCAGTCTGGACACAGCTGTCGCTGCCACTCTGGAGCTATGACACAAGGAGTCTAACCACAAGGCTGCAGTTTAAGGTGGTTTCTGATAAAAGAAATGTTTCAATCTGAAATCAGGAGGCAAACATAGTTTACGTGCACTTTTACATTAAACAACGTCCTTTTAAGAATGGAATTGAGGTGGATGATTAAAAGCAGCTCAAGACATTTGCCCATTTCTAGAATGGAGTTACAGAAATAGCAGAAACTAGTCATAGTCAGGCAGGACTGGACTGGTCTGCTGCTACAGTGATGCAACTGTACAGTCAAGAGCTGACATTGCCTGCTATTTGTCTCATTGGAGAGACCAACATCCAGTGGGATGGCCTTGGATTTCCTGACCCTGGGCAGTGCTAGTGTTAGCCTAGCCGCCAGGCGCTAATCCCCTCAGGACATGTCTCACCTCATAGCTCACAGGCTAATTCAGACAGACTTCCGCTCAGAAGGCTAAACAACCACGCAGGCTTACTCAAGGGTCCTGAAATCACAGGACATGGCATCAACAAGGCACGGCATGGCTTTACAGAACGAGGTTTGATGTGTCAGGTCTTGGGAAAGGCAGGTCTGGGCAGGTTTTGATACTGGTTGAACTTACTGGTCGGGTACAAAGTGAATGGAACCAGTGTAAGAGCAGGTCAGGGCAGGGAGTAGAGGTAGATTTAGTGTGTAAAGGTTGTAGAGAAGCAGAGGGTAGTCAATAGTACATAGCAAATAGTATGTAGTAGATAGAGGGTGGAGGAGAGAGAGCAGGGTAGTAGAAACAGGGTGGAGGGTAGACGACAGTGGATAACAGGTAGCAAATAGAAGGTGAAGGTGGAAGTAAGAGATTAGAAGTCTGGGCCAGGTCTGGCAGGGCTTGCTGGTGTCATGGCTGAGCTTGGTGCAGGGTGGTGGGGGGGGCGGGGCTGTCAGGTTAGGCTGTGATGGATGGTCACTGATGGTGGATGGAGTACAAAGAGGCCTGTGTGGGACTCGGGCGCGAGGGGAGGAGGAGGGGGGAGGTCCAACAGTTTGTCAGAGTCACTCATAAGCCCTTGTCATCCTAACCTCATTGTCAGCAGAACTAGAGCACCAAGTTGGAGAGTGTGTGTGTTGCAGGGCAGTGTCCGAAGTGTCATTCTGGTCGAGGATAAAATCCCCTTTCAGCATTTGGAAGTGAACAGTTGGGTTAGAGCACAGCAGGGGAGCCACAGTGTTTACATCTGAGCCACAGTTGTTGTACATGGCTTATTGCTCTGTGCTCAGCTCCTCTCAGGTTGAGTCTCGGCCCCGCTGACTGAACACAACCTTTTGTTGTAAAAAAAAAAAAAGGCAATTATCTGACATCTGAACAGGCATCTGTACTTGACTAGATTTGCAGTCAAAGTACATGTCATTGTATCATCCAAACCTCTTTCTCTATTCATCCAATCCAACCCTCCATATACTTCAACACCTCGACATGCGTCAATAAATCAACAAGTGTGTGTGTTCTGTATGAGGAAGTGTGTGACCAAGGGAGTTGCCCTGTCATTGCCAACAGTATGCCACTCTTCCTCAATGACAAGCAGCAGCACATTGCGGGACAGCTGGGGGTGGGGGGTGAGGGGTGAGAGGAGGGTGGGGGGTGAGGGGTGAATGGGGGGTGAGGAGTGGGGCGTGAGGGGTGAGCGGGGCGTGAGGGGTGGGGGGTTCTGGACTGAACGTTACTATTCCTGAAGGTTCCTTCTCTAGTAACGAAAGCACGTCGTTTATTTGTCCTATTACGAGTCTGGAAAGGCTGGATCCCTTCCATGAGATCACATCTGCTGAGATAAAAGCAGAAGTGTGTTTGTATGTGTGTGTGTGAGTCCGTGCGGAGGCGGGTGGGTGGGTATTTAGGGATAAGGTGGTGGCCTGTTTGCTCACAGAAATGCTCCTGTGTTACTGCATTAGTTGAGGAATGTGCTGCTTTAGCGGTCTGCCTCTTCACTCTCCCAAACAACATTACGAGCTGCTTCAGGAGAGGCCAGGGTCACCATGGTGACTGTCACTGCCGTTTCAGAGACTAGCGGACCCTTTTGACCAGTGTCTGTTCGTCCCTTCGCTTTGACCAGCCTGCTCAGCTTCGACACCACGTCCATGAGATCGCTTGACTGTTCTGTGAAGCAAATAAACCTCTTGTGTTCCCTTAACCTAAGGCCTTCTCACACGCCCTGATAATGACTGCCAGTGATGATGAAGGACTGAACCTTCCATTCACTTTAAACATTCGTATGGTTACGTTGGATCTGATGTCTCAAACAGCAATCTTCTATTGCTTGTTCAACTGAAACATCGAAATATGAAATATCTGCCAACCAGGCATTTGAACGTGAATAAACAAGCAAAGTGTTTCAGAGAAGGTGTGACAGGCTCTCCCTGGTCCCAGTGGTGTTCTGTACACACAGTATGAGTCACTCAGCGGAGCGATGTCCCAAGGTGGCATCTCCTCAACAGCCTGGTCATAGTCATTAGAATACTCCCATTCATCCCATTCTACAAAGAAGTTACCCCACCTGTGTTTTCACAGCACTCTGGAGGCCCAGGAAAAGCCTTCTAAGTCGGGGGGAAACAGTAGTCGTGCAGGCCCAGCCACGCTGCTCCTCACTGGGGCTTTTATCGTGGCGTAATCCCCTACAACAAACAGAATGGACGGCATGCACATACGCAGCTGTCGCAGATTTAGTGCAAGTGGTGTCACGTTAAATCACAGGAATGGACTGAGCCTTCGAGTCTTCCACTGCCCTGCCCTAGCATGGCATCCTACACACTGCTAGTTACACACACTCCAACTCACACAGCACACAACTGTACTACCAAACAGCACATACCACCTCCAGCCCTCTGACTGTAAACAAAGTGACATACAAAACACAACCATTTAACACTTCATCAGAGATGGGTGTTCTTTTCAGATCCTGAGCCGCACCTTTGCTCATATACTCTGTATACCACAGATTCAGCATTCCTTCAGTCTTAATCTCCTTCGCTCTTCAGTGAAAAACGAATTAAAGATACGTATGCGAAAGATAATCTGAAGCAACACCTTACAGTTTGGTAAGATTTGGAAGGACCTTACAAATGAATTTGTTACGAATTGTTGTTAATAATGTTGTGTCAGCCCTGTTGACCACGGCGGTGAATCTGGAGAGAGAGGAGTCTGGTAACATTCTGCACATGAACCAGCTCTTGTAAACTGGGTGTTTGTATTGCCTTCCCAATGTGTGTTTGTGTCCTGGCAGAGTGAGTAGAGGGTCAATGGATGGTCGGGTGGAACCTTCACACGGTCCTGGCTTTGCTCTACCACATGTCACTTCCTGCTAGGACAAAAACAGAATCCAGCCATTATCACTGTTCCTCACTCCTTCTTGCAGTCTTTCAGTCTCCATGTCTGTCCCTCCTTGGAGTCGCTCTCCAGCTCCAGTGACCTTCTGCCATATCAGCTCTCAGACTGATTTAGTGCCACAGTTTCTGGGGACGTCGAGCAGCTTTAGACCACAGTGAGAATGCGAGAATGCGAGTGTGTGTGTGTGTGTGTGTTATTGTGAGAAGTGAGAGAGCAGACCTGCCAGTTACACATCTACTGTTCGAGCCGCACAGACACAGAAGCAGAGAATCGATGAGGTTAAACAGGCAGAGAGGAAGAGAAGGAGACAGATACCAGACAGATAATTGCCTTCCTGTAACATAGCCTGACATGATCACACACTGCAGAAGTCTGTTTAGCACACCACTAAGACAGGGACATGCAGGTTGAACACAAGGCACTCTGATCCACCTTCCAATGGTGGTGGATGTCAGACCTGATCAGTTCTGGAAGACAAAATAGGATCTTTCACAAAACCATGCTAAGGGTACTAGTCTGACCTAATACTGTACTGGTTCCTGTACTTTGAGTTGGAATTAATGTGACTAAACTTGTTGGGGATCACTCCAAGGGCAACATCTTCAAAAGTATTGGAACTATGTATAACTATGTCTCACTTCCCAACCATTTTCCCCTTCGGAAGTATTGCATAGGGGATGAATGGGGTATGTGGTAAGGTTATTCTGGGATGTTGGGATGAATGTGCTGTAGCCGTGGTAACATGTAGATCCCCTTCCACTCCCTGGTCCATGCCATTCTAGAACTGCCATAGGTGCCATGTCACTGTGGTGGTCTGCTCCTCTCTTCCAGCATGGAGCTAGACCCTCCTAGCCTGGCCGGATGCCACACCAAGAACAAACCAGCATTCCACATACAAGTCCAACCCATTCTCAACGTCAGACATAGTTAACGCTCCTCTGGAACCTTTACAGCTTGCTTTCCATCGGCTAGTGATTAACTGCTTCGTGCTACTGGTGACAAAGCATGCGGCATCTCATATTAAAGAAGATGACGCCAGTAACTGCAATCGACGAAGTTCGACTTATTTCAACCAGTTTTCAAAAGTAGAAGCGTTTGATCAGTGACCATTCAGGAGAGAGAGACAGAGCGAGAGAGAGAGCGAGACAGAGCAAGAGAGAGAGACAGAGCAAGAGAGACAGAGCGAGAGAGACAGAGAGAGAGACAGAGCGAGAGAGAGGCAGGTGCTCAGAGCCTGTGCTGTCAGGAGGGAGAGAGGACCCAAGACAGCTGGCCTGTCATACAATGACTTATTCTTCAGTCTCCACACTCCTCTGCACGGGCAGAGACTGTACGCCAAGTGTCTTGATCTGAGTGATAATAGCCATATTAGTACACCAACTAACGCAGGGAATCAATATCCACAAATATTTGAATGGTTATCAGTTACTTTATTCATAAGTCAGTTACATATAGGATAAGGCTTTACATCATAAGATAGAACAGATTTTGAGAAGCATTCTGGCACGTGTGGAGCACCAGATGTTTCAAAGCGTTTGTGAATGTTTCTACGGACCGCACAGCAAGGGAATGGGGAACAAGTTACAGGCAGTTTTTCGTTTCCTCAAGCTTTTGTTTCCAGTTGAGTTCTGCTATAAACTATATCATGTTTAATACTGAACATCTTGAGAGAACAGGCATGAGAGCCTCTACACAGCACCACACCATGGCAGAGAGAAGAACACATCAGGTGAGCTGTACCAGAGAAGACCATCTATATAGAGCTCTGAAGAAATCATTTGAAGACTAACTTCTTTGTGTGAGTGAGTGTATATATGTACACACACACACACACACACACAAACACATTTTAGGTGAAGCAAAGCAAGAACAGCATTGCACCATTCAATAACTTAATCCTTAAAACAAAGGATATCGCTAGATAGGTCTAACAAGTGCCACCAAACAAATTATGGAATAGCATCAAACTCAAATAAATTGCCTTGGTTTTAGGTGGATGCAAAGGTTCACCTTCGAAAAAGTATTTCAATAGCAAAATAAAAAAACAATCATAGTATTCATTACATTTGGCAGTGTAACGCTTTCAAACCTCCATATGTGTGCCGACTGCAGCCCCGTCAGTGACCATACTCTGGTGAGAGGGGACGTGTTTCTGCAAACACATAACAAGCTGGCAACTTGGAACTCAAGTCATCAGAACAAGTGACTCGTCTGTCCTCCTGACAGGTCTACTAGGCAGTACAGCAGAACTAGTCTGTCATTTACTGGTGCCCAAGTGCAGTGTTTCTACAGCCAGGACATTGTCCCCTATACAGCTGTTCATTGAGTATTGGCCACATGCATAAGTCGAATAAAAAGCATAAATAAAATAAATACATAATTAAATGGAATCAGGCTAACCGGTACAACAACCGCTTGGAGAAGCTTTCACTACTGACCAATGGTAGAGAACCTGACTAGGCAGATTAGAAAACCAACACAACTTGGCAAATATGACTAAATGTATTCATATTTGAAAGTCATTCTTTTTTTTGTCATTTTTCTCTTTTCTTTAAGGTACTCCTTCAAATAAATTGACAGCTGTCAGATATTGCAGTGTTTTGTTTGCCTAGTGCTGCTTGGTATGTTTCGAAATGACTTAAGTGATGCGTGTCTGTACGTATGCATGTGTACACGCTCGTGTGTGACTGCACGTCTCAGAGGATGAATATCTTGATGACCTTCTGTATGATCTGTCCACAGCCAGGGCAGGGGGCCTGGAACTTGTGCAGCCTCCGGGCACAGGGGAAGCAGGTGAGCAGGTGAGCCGTGCGGCCGTGGATGATGTTGCCATTCCGCGGCCGCACTCGACACAGCTTACAGGGCTCCAGCAAGGCCTCGGGCCTGGCCTCCACCTCCATCCCCAGGCTTTCCTGACTCTCCGAGAGCGGCTCGTCCCGGGCCGCCCCTGGGGGCCGGGGTCCTTTGCCTTTCCCGGCTCCCCCGGGGGGCAGAGGGCGCTCGGCGGTGGAGTGGGAGGGCAGGATGACCGGGTCGGACACGGCCCTGACGCAGTCGGGAACGTCGACGCCCGTGTCGCTGTCCTCCTCCTCGTCGTGCTGGCTGAGAGAACTGCATGCTGGGATGTCGGGGACAGACAGGGAATGGGCCAATCGAGGGACATCCTTGTACCAGTTCCTTTGCAGTGCCCAGCAGCGTACGCAGTAGCGCTGGAGAGGAGAGTTGAACTTCTTACACTCTGAACATTGCCATGCATCCTGAGGAACACAGAGAGGACTCATGTTAGCTACCTTGTCAGGTAACGGGACAAACTAAATTCAAGGTATCTTGCACAAAGTAAGCCTTTTAAAAGGGAGAAGGGCTGGATCAGAGACCTACCTGTATAGAGATCTCTGTGTCTGTATCATCACTCAGACACTGGGACTCCTCATCAGGCTCCTCATGCATCTGATCACAGCAGAAACATCAGCCCCTCACACTGCTTCCTAACACCAAGCTTTCAGTGGAAACATCTAGATGACCCGTGAGCCGTGTCCTAGCCCCTCAGTCCTTCCTACCTCCTTATCAGCCCTCTCTTCCTTTCCTCCGGCCTCCTCCTCGTCAGCCAGGAACTCCCCCTCTCCTCCGCTCCCCTCCTCCTTCATCTCCACGCTCACCTGCTCACTCTCGCCTTCCGTCAGGAACCACAGGTCGTCCGTGGTGTCTGATACGATGGCGGTGTCTTCCTCCTGAGTCACAGACAGCTGAGCTCTCAGTCAGCACATCTGACGATATCATTGTGAGTCCTGAGCTACCATGTCTGATGTCATCACTGAGAGCCAGACGTCCCTTAGACGTCTGATATAATTACTATCTGTGACTGCTCCACCATCAGTCTAGTTCCCACTCCCAGTTCAACTTTGACCACAACTAACGACAAGCAATACTGTGTGGTACTTAGAAAGTAGTAAGTGTTCATTTGTCTTTACTTGGTTAGTGTGGATGTCGGTAGATCCGTTGCTTCTGCGGCTGTAGTTACTGCGGAGATTACCCAGGAACCACCAGGGCAGGCCTGAAAGGTCCCACTCATCCAGAGTGACATCCAGCTTGGGCCGCTTGCAGGCTGACCTTGGCAGGCCATCCAGAGAGTCTGGAGAGGAACCAGGGATTAGAGCTCAATCCTCACCCATCTTGTATTACAGCTTGAACACTAAAGCCACTTCAGCTAGTTAATACTACTTCAAAAGCATGTGCACTGTGGTAGAGCAGGCTACAGGGTCAGACTGAGGATGACCTTGCTAAAACCGGTTTACCTTCATCAGGCTCGCGAGGTCGTCTCTGAGAAGGGGTCTGCAGGGGGAGTGGACGGTCACTGACCGCACCCACACCTGCCTTGGCCACACCCCCACACACCTACACGGGTAGGAAGAGAGAAGAGGAGAGCAAGTCAGACCACAGTGCAAGAGCTAGGTAAAGGGCGGAACCACAGCTCCCTACCAGCATAGCCTCGCTTGGGGATGGGGGTGAGGAGGGGGGGGTCCCCTCACGGGGTGGGCAGCAAGGGTGAGGGCTGGTGGGTAAGGGTTGTGGGGGTAGGAGAAGAGGTAACTTGGAGGGGGGGGGGGGCTGAGGGCACCAAAAAAACAGAGGGATAAGAGAGCCAAAGAGGCAAACACACACATTCAACCCAAGAACACTGACATGTATTTTGAGAGCAGAAGATTTAGGTAGATTGACACAGACTTAATTAGACAGGTATTAATACAGATAATCCACTAGACATTAATCTAGAATCACACAAGCAAGCAGACGTTAGAGATGAAGCAGTGCATGCATTTCTGACACAATGGGGAAATCGTAGGTGGGAGGGAGAGGGGCCAGGAGAGGAGAGAGGAGGTGTGTGGATAGCCCAGCAGGGTGGGGGTTTTGGAGGTAACTGGCTGTAGGTCTATCAGGGGAGGAGGGGGAGGGTCAGGTGGGGTAAGGGGGTCGTTGCTGGGCCCTGTGGCTTGATCAGGAGCTGTGTTCCCCCCAGCCCGGAGCAGAGAAGAGAACTCTGAGAGACAGACAGAGACAGGGACTCTGCCCCCCATCCGCTGGACAGGCACTGGGGGGAGGGGGGGGGAGTGTCCTCCCAGACCCCATGACCACAGTAGACCAGACCAGGGATGGGGTTGTACAGAGACGGTGCCACTCTGTACAGGTGTGTCACTACCGGAGACAGCTACCCCGCCCTCCCCTTACTACACACAAGCCACGCAGATCACAACCAGTGGAACGTGAGTCAATGCAGCACAGCAGGATTGTGGTGCTTGTGCAGTGCTGGGGTTGCTGTGGCATGTTGTGTGTGGTGAGGTAGGTGGGCGCGAGCCTCTGTTTCTCCTGAGCACCATGCTTCAGCTTTACCTGACCACGATCCTCCACTCCGCTCTCAACACACTCACGGCCCACAGAATGACTGTCTGCAGCATCTGCGTTTCAAATGAGACACGGTAACATACATACACACAGCCTTTAGCAGGCACACTCACGCTGACGTGTTTGGGTTTATGGGACTGTTAAAGTGTGTGTGTGCGTGTGTTTAAGGACTAGGGAGGCAACACACAACACACACATTTTCAATCACACACACACAGTCTCTGTAACTCTCTCTTTCTCTCTCTCTCTCTCTCTCTCTCTCTGCAACATACACACACATTCTCACAAAAACAGGCAAATTTGACTCCAACAAAAACATTCTTAAGACTTAAGTGACAAACATGGAGATATTTAAGTAAGAGTGTACAGCTTCAAGTCAACAATCGCAAAAGACTGTGCAGAACCAACTATCTTCTAAATACATCATAACTAGGGGTTTACATCATTCATCATACAAAAGGAAAATAAGTGTGAATACATTTTACACTGATAATGATGACGACGGTAGCATAATGACGACTCTAAAAAAAAGTTGACTGCACCCCCACAACAATGTTGTTTATAAGCCCGAGGAATTGTTGAGAATTGTCCTCAGTCACAATTTCTGAGTACACTCAAAACACGTAAATCACTTACCAGAACAATTCAGCACAACCAAGTACTTCTTCAGCATCTCATAGACTGGACTGTAACGCAAGAACATCACTTTAGAAGGGTGTCCACCCTCCCATTGCTCAGCAGTGTGCATGTGCAAAACAGCGCTGTGTGCGTGGGCAGAGTTGCTGTCCTCCTCACCTGGGGTTTTTAACAGAGAAGCTCTCCACCTCCAGCAGCTCCCCCAGAGGGTCATCCTGACAGTGGACTATGTGCTGCCTTTGTTTATCGTACAGCTGCTTTCCCATGATGTACTGGCCCAGGTGGTGCATCACCTCAACACACACAGTCACCATGAGCCGTAGGACTCGTACGGACGATGCAAGTCACAATCATCAAGCGATGAACCGCCGTCTACCATCTCACTGCTAACGGAGATGAGCCTTTGTCTAAAGCGAATATATCCCATCCCACGTGATGAGCTACTCTTGTTACTCGGAAGGATAAAACAACGCTTGAGGTATGCTTACCTCCTTGAGGGTGAATACCTCTTCCTGAGCTCCCGCCACACGCAGAATCTGCAGGAGAGGAGCTTTGGGCTGCACCTACAGCACGCACACACGCACGCACACATACACACACGTTATTCATCACTGGAAAAACAAAGGGTTTGGTGAAGTTGCTCACGGTGTCATGATGTCACCTGGCTGCCCTCCCCTGGCAGGACCCTGCATGCTGAGCTACTTGCTGCTTGCGGGTGTGAAGATAACGAGTTCATAGTCAGCAGACCAAATCTGAAAGAATTGTTTTTCATTATTTCAGTGATTATGAACACATTATTATGATGCAAACTTGAGGTAAGAGACAGTAAGTAAGTAAGTAAGTAAGTAAGTAAAATCCAATCAGTAACCATTCAATATTACGGCTAAAACACGCTCCAAGCATAACTAACGCGGACAGTAGAACACCGTTCAATCATTTACAGACTAAGTTTTAACTAAGTTGAACGTGGCTGGCAACACATTTGCTCACTAGCAACGTTTGAATGACAATGTGCACAGTAGTGTTGCCACCACACTGTTCCCTTCTCAGAAATGGTCTATTACACAAGGCTATCCTCCTACATGCTAGTTAGCTGTCTAAATAGCTTTGCAGTAGACAGCTTTTAAACAAGTATAGCCACGACAAATCTGCCGTTATCTTCCAATTCTAAGCGACGTAACCGTGTCTGCGTTAACGTTTGAGGTAATGACAGTTAACAGATAGATGACCATAGTAGCCAAATTACTGACAGGTGGAACGCATCCGTTAGCTCGTTAAAGCTAGAACAGTACTTTTTTGAAAAAGCTATAAGCAACACTGCTGTGACGGTAAATCTTACCTCAATGTCTCGGTGTTACCGTTAGTAGTGCATCGTTGGAAAGGTGACTACATTGTTGCAGCCCGCGTTATTCATACCTAAAATGCACCTGTTTAGCTCATGTATGTAAAAGGACGGCTTCTAGTTAGCCATGAACGTACGCACTAGCATTAGCTAACGTAGCAGCCGTTTCCGTGATTCAAATTCAATACGTCGGTCCAAGCGTACATAACTTCCGCCCAAAAAAAAGACTACAAGAATGTCCGACGTCCATGTGGCCCGCTATTATGAGGAACCATTTTCTTGTGCACGTACTTTACTTGCAATATTTAAATTTATCTATATGTTAACGTGATGAATGTAACATTACCAGTTGGCCTATTTTGTTCCAGATACGCATATGGAATATAGTTGCATTAAGACGTGGTAATGCGCATTCAGTCTTATTTTTAAGACACTTGTCCGGTAAAATCTGCACTTAAGGAACATAGGGTCTGTGTATTGGGCAAATTCATGCTTAAAGCTCCGCCGAGAGTATGTTTCCATAAAACTATCCATAAATGTTTCCATAAAATGTAACAGTGCATTAAAGAAATAACAGGTTTTCGCTAGATTGTCTTCATTTAGCGTGTAAACATTTCACTAAAAAACACTAAACCATGTTCACTTCAATGAAATAAAACTGACAACATAACTTGGATTTAATGAAGATGACACAGTCAACATCATTAGTCATAATACCTCCTTGGTTATTGTTCAGTCAAGAACCAAACAGCTTATTTACTGGAGTACTGGCCCTGGTGCTAATCGGTATCCAGGGTATACAACGTTGCCTCTACTACTAGACAAAGCACAATTTAGCTTCTGCATATTTCACAATTACCATTGACATGAAAAGTTGACAACAAATTAATATCAGCTTGATATCCGTTTTTGGCTGTCAACAATTAGTATCAGATGGACATCTGTTTTGGCCGTCAAAGTCAGACATTTGTGACGTATTATTATGAGGCGTGACAGACAGTTCAAGTAGAGACCTGTAGTTATGGAACATTGTAGTTCACTAGTTAGTACATTCCTTCATCTGTTGAACACTATATTTACTACCCCTTCCTCCTGCCTTGTCTACAATACTGAACAATGAAAGTGCTTTGGTGGCATAATTCAAGTTTCCCACTCATAAGGAACAAGCAAGGAGAACACTAGCTATTCTCAATATTGATAAGAACTGTTGTATAGTTCGTGTGATTGCTCACATCTTCACTGAGTTCAATATGCTACAAATTCCATGGACCACAGTCTGTCTCTTTCTCAGATAAAATATCAGCTATTTTCTTATCTTCCCCTGATCCAGTCAGGTCCCAGTCCCTGCATGTGTGTCTCGCTTATTTGTTGTCCAGCATTTGAGAGACACCAGAGGTCTCAGTCTGTCCTTTCCACCAGACCACATCTCTTCAGCTCAGCACACATTTCATTCGCCATTTCATTTGAAATTGGGAGAGGAACATCAGAAGATGTCGTTGGATTCTCCGGCCACATGGGGGCGCTGAGAGGTGAAGGTAACATTAGTTGACACACAAAAGGAAAGGCGATGTTTTAGACATAGCAAGCAAGGAGTCTTGGACAGGCTTCTAAAATATAGTGTTGGAAGTCTGAAGATTTTCAGTCCACCTTTAAGCCAAGAGATCCTAAAACAGAACACAACAATTTTGGAGTTAAATATGAAATTCCTCCAGTTTTCCACCTTTTGGAATAACTAGATATTTATAAGCTGTTACATTTTGACTAACACCAACATTGCCTGAAACACAAGAGTTCAGTCTAAGTACCTCATCTGAGTCATCGTGGTAGTGTGTTTTGCCTGTCTCCATGCTGTTTGTGTCCACATCATCCACCCCCTCAATCACATTGGCCTCAACATGCTGTCGCAGAACAGAGTACCTATGTACCAGGAACCTGGGACAGGAGGGCCACATTGGAGATAGAAACATGGGTAATGAACGTGTGTCTTAGTGTGGAGGTGAGTGCGTGTGTGTTAGTGTGGAGGTGCGTGCGTGTGTGTTAGTGTGGAGGGTGCGTGCGTGCGTGTTAGTGTGGAGGTGCGTGCGTGTGTGTTAGTGTGGAGGTGCGTGCGTGCGTGTTAGTGTGGAGGTGTGTGCGTGCGTGTTAGTGTGGAGGTGTGTGCGTGCGTGTTAGTGTGGAGGTGCGTGCGTGAGTGTTAGTGTGGAGGTGCGTACGTGTGTGTTAGTGCAGATGGTGTGTGAGTGTGTTAGTGTGGAGGTGCGCGTGTGTGTGTTAGTGTGGAGAGTGTGTGTGTGTGTGTTAGTGTGGAGGGTGTGTGTGTTAGTGTGGAGGGTGTGTGTGTGTTAGTGCAGAGGGTGTGTGTGTGTGTTAGTGTGGAGGGTGTGTGTGTGTTAGTGTGGAGGATGTGTGTGTGTGTGTGTGTTAGTGCAGAGGGTGTGTGTGTGTGTTAGTGTGGAGGGTGTGTGTGTGTTAGTGCAGAGGGTTAACCATACCTGCCTCCACAGACATACTTCTTCACTAGCAAAACACCTGCTGCAGCACTAAGAAGCAGAATCAGCATGACAATCACCACTACTGGAGCAGGATTGAAAGAGTCATCTTCTGCCTTTGGTGGAGAGAGAGACAGACAGAGAATGAGAGCGACAGAGAGTGAGAGAGAGAGAGACAGAGACAGACACAGAGAGCGAGAACGACAGAGAGAGTGAGAGATAGACAGAAAGCGAGTGAGAGAGAGACAGAAAGCGAGCGAGACAGCGAGAGAGTGAGAACAGAGCATTAGAGCCATCTCCATCCCATTGTGACAGTGTGACAGTGATGCATGGAGCGCTGCTGAGGCTGACCAAAGGCTTGGGGAGGAGGGCACTGCTGACGCAGAGCCTTCTCAGGTCTATCTCCTTCCTCTCCGGCTTGATCCCGGCCTCACACCGGTCCCCTGGAATCTTCCGGTACCTTTCAAAAGGAGGGAGTGTGGAGTTGCAGAGAGAGAGAAAATGTTTCTGTTTAATAGATGAAAAGCTCCAGTAGTTGCCCAGAGAGAGGAGGTTGATGTGTGAGCACAGAGACACGTACCCGCTGGTCTGCAGTTGTTCTGTGGTCCCGTTCAGACAGAACTCCAGGTCACTGCCGTTCAGATCTGCCTGCCTCACACACTCTGAACTGTTCTCTGACCGGTAGTACCCAAAATCACTGTAAGAGGTGCAGGAAAGAGAGAGAGACAGAGAACACTTTAGGATGAACGCTGCCAGTAGCTCATACACGGGCAGATACACCAAGGGCTGGGGGTGTAGAGGGGAGGAGAGGTCAAAAGAAAGAAGGGGGAACCATTACTCTGAAACATGAAGGCGTGATTAAGGGTAACAAACGGGGAAGGGTTAGCAGAGCGCACCAGTGGTAGTCATCCAGCGTGCAGGAGCAGGGGGCAGCCTGGTTAGCAATAACGTAATCCCTTCCGTTCCAGCAGATGGAGTCCTTCCTCAGGCGCAGAAAGTGTTCCTTATATCCCAGCAGGCAGCCGTCGCTGGGGTCGCTGAGGTCAGAGGAGTGGGCCAGCCACTGCACGTAGTCCCCCTCTCCACCTGTAGGGGGAGACAAACAGACATTCGCTGAAGGGTTTACTGTTAACGGTATCACACAACAGGAGCGACCGAGACAAACACACACGCAGACACACTCACAGTCTCTGTTGAGGAGCTGTCGGAAGTCGATGGTGATGACCACCCAGTTCCCAGGCCGGTCCCTGAAGCCCCAGAGGCTGATGTTCATGGAGCGGGCACCAGGCTCTGAGTCCATGCCGCTGAATTGCAGAGGGTCGCTGGTGAAGTTGTACACACGCCAGCACTGACCCTCGTCTGTGGAAAACCTGCACGGGTCAGGACAAGGCCAGCAAGAGGGTCAGAGAGGTAGACTAGGACTGGACACACAGTTAAAAGGTGTTACGGAATACAAAGACCATGACGCTCGCATCATTCCATCATTTGTACATGTGATTGCTGTAGCCAATCTTGAGGTAATAATTGATAAGTATCTCTTCTCCTTTGTGAGCACCCACATGCCCCCCCCCCTACTTGATCTGATGGACCGGTGACTGGGTGTGCTCCACGGCCACCAGCAGCCCCCCAGAGTCCAGGATGGCGTAGTGGTGGGGGCCCCTGAGGGCCTCCAGCCAGGTGTAGCCGCCGTCATCAGACACATACACGTCAGGGGCCAACACAGAGGCTGGGTCTCCAACACTACCTGGAGGCAGACAGGGATCGTTGTGGATGAAACAGAAGGTGTGAGTGTGTGCGTGCGTACGTTTGTGTCTGTGTGTGAGAGAGTGTGTGTGTGTGTGTGTGTATGTGAGCATTACCGTGAGCAAGGATGACGCCCACAGCTCTGGGCTGTGACAGCGGCAGCATGGGGACGTTCATCTTCATGGTGGTGCTGTAGGAGGCGTGGATGTGCAGTCTGCACTGTACAAACAGGAACATACAGCTTTGCTGTTAAACACCACAGTGAAGGACTACTGGCTCTGTATGTGAGTGTGTGTGTGTGTGTGTGTGTGTGTGTGTGTGTGTGTGTGTGCGTGCGTGCGTCTCACCCTGCTGGGCCGGTTGGTAGAGGTGTCTGTGTCACAGCGGCTGTTCCGTGGGTGATGCAGAGGCTCCCATTTTCCTCCCTGGTTAAAGGTGACTACTGTCTCTACTGAGCCTCCTACAAGTGGTTAGGGGTACCGAGAACTTTAGGGACTGCTGTGTGTGTGTGTGTGTGTGTGTGTGTGTGTGTGTATGTGTGTGTGTGTGTGTCGACCCACCTTCTGTGAGCACGCTGGTCATGTAGACCCCCCGGAGCGAGGTGATGTTGGTGAAGTCGGTGTCGCCCCCTGTGGTGGTGTAGAGGTGGCGCTTCAAAGACCTGGAGTACAGCACGCCTCGGTCACCTGACACATAGATGGTGCCCACGCCAGTGTCTGTCAACACAGCAGCACACTCATGGTACACCTCATGTAAACACACACACACACACCAGTCAGGCCAGTCCTAGTTTCATCAGAGTTGGTTTTTGAACTCTGACCTCCAGGGTCGTCCACATGCATGAAGACCATGTGGTCGTTGGCAGCCAGGATGGAGTAGAACTGCTCGTGACCCACAGTGGGGAGCTGGGCCATGTTCCAGTCCTCTCCTCCAGTCACCGACACATGGATCATACGCTCGGTGCCCTGGGATGCGCACACACACACAGACACACACACACACACTTTACATGACCAGACGGCACACAACACACACAGGAATCCTGACGGGATGTAGATGTGCAGTAGACAATGGCTAACACACGCGAAACAACACACACACCGTGCCAGTCATGATGGACGCAAAGATGAATCGTCCTCCTAATACGAAAGAGTAGACTTTGGTGGCGATGGTCCGGAAACTTCTACCATAGTCCACAGTCCTCTTTAACTCCAGCATCCCCCTATCGCCTACATCGAGGAACAGGGGGGGGGGCAGAAAGTAAGAGAGAACGAGAGAGAGAACGAGAGAGACAAAGAGAGAGAGAAAGGGAATGTAGAGAAAGACTTAACATCCTTCCATCCTGGTGTTGCTGGTGCTGTGTGCGTAAGGCTGCAGTATCTGTTAGCACTCACTGCAGGATCCGTTGGGGTTCGTGGTGAAGTAGAGGGTGTTCTTAGGGCCCCTGCACAGGGAGAAAAAGGCAGATTGAAGTTTCCGACTGAACAGACGGGTTGGGATGATGACCCGGCTCAAAATCAAGAGCGCGTTTCTGTCTGCAAAGGCCTGGAACATATCCTGAGAAGTTCCCTCCGAACAGAGGACTCAACAGCGGCTGCCATGTCCTCCTCCAGCCGTACAGGCCTGCAGACTCTCCTCCAGCCGCAGTCTGCCAAACACGCTGAGGTTTTCATCACATTTCCATCATTTTGATGAATATTCTGCTGACTCGCCATTCCCAGAGGAGCCCAAAGTGGTTTTCTCTTAAGAGTTTGAGCCTCAATCAAAGCCACACATCCCACAATGCAGTGTGATGTGCGAGCAGCAACAACCGCAGCCTGACACTTAGTCCTCGACTGAACCCTGCTGCTCGATGGAGACGTTGAACATGTGGTCAACACTGGCGAAGAAACGCAGCTGAAATAACAAGCTGCGGATTATAAACAGAGCAAGCGTTGGACACGCACTCACGCACCATCTGACGAGACACACGCCGTCGTGCATCTTCCTCCAGGTGGCACCAAAGTCCACAGACAGCCACAAGTCCATCTAGAGAGAGCAGAGGACACCGTGAGAAGAGCCGTCCCCTCTCGGCCAGCAGGCTGGGGGGGGGGTTCAGGGATCATGCTGAGGGGCCCTGCCTTGATGCTGAGGGTCAGCAACACGTTGCTGTCTCCAGGGTTGTACAGCATCTGGATGAGGGGCTCAAATGGAAGGTCGGACGGGGCAAAGCTGTGGCCAAAGTCCCGCGAGCGGAAGAGACGGGAGCCGCCCTTCTCCGACAGGTCGCCTGTTAGAATCACCTGGTGGAGAGAAACACCACAGGAGGTCCGTACTGATCACAGCGTTGCAGAGGTGGGAAGCCTATACTGTATCGTTTCCCCACGACTCACAAACCCCTGCAAGATAAGACTCACAAACACGCTCAGCCTATCCAAAACATACACCATACGTATGTCACAGACTGAATAGGCTAATGCAATTTTGAAGTGAACATCTGAAGACTCTGGCTTGTTTGCCATTTTACTCTTGGTTGACAGTGGTCTGTGTTGCTCTGACCTTGCCGGAGTGGTCTGGGCTGATGGCGATGCCAAACTCCGTCTGGACGAACGTGTGGTTGATCAGGTGAGTAACATCTCTGAAGGTCTTCCCATAGTCCTCGCTGGTAGACAGGAGGCACAAGCAGGGTCAGGATGATCTTTAACCAGAGAGACTCTGGAAGGATATGAAGGCCTGGTGATGAGGCAGGGTGTGTGTGTGTGTGCGTGTGTGTGTGTTGAGCCTCCTACCTTCTGTACAGGGTGGACTGGCCGAAGCGCAGCATGAACATGGGCACTTGGAACGTAGTCAAGGCCAGCAGCACCTGAGGACACGGGGGTGTTAGGGTACGTTCAGGTTCACGTTCACGTGACTCTGCACCTGAGTGCCAAGTGCCATCTCAGACTCAGTCCATCTCGCACGCACGCACGCACGCACGCACACGCACACACACTGTGACTCACCCCAGTGCCATCTCCAACCCAGGCCAGAGATACCGAGCCCATGCTTCTTACATTGAAGGTGAACTGCAGGGAGACGTAAACATGAAGGGTTAGCAAGACCGCACAGATGGTCATGATGTCACTACTACTGGGCTAAAATGAGCTATACACACACACGGTTGTGACTGAGAGATGCATTACAGCTGTAGTAACTGTTTCTAGTAACTTGTGTTGCTAGGTTTACACAAGGGCTGATGTGAGTGATGTGAGGAAGTCGTGGCCTAATGGTTAGGGAGTCGGGCTTGTAACCTTCAAGTTGCTGGTCGATTCTCGCACCAGCAGGAATTGAAGGTGGGGATTGTGAATACACAGCACTCTCTCTGCGATACCATGACTGAGGTGCCCATGAGCAAGGCACCGAACCCCCAATTGCTTCCCGGGCGCAATAGCTGCCCACTGCTCTGGGTGTATGTTCACTGTGTGCGCGTATGGTTGCCCACTACTCGCTGCTGTGTGTGCACTTGGATGGGTTAAATGCAGAGGTAAATTTTGAGTATGGGTAACCATACTTGACAATACTTCACTTCACTCGCCCAGGGTGGCCCCTACCTCCGCTCCCGGCCCCGCTCCCACCCCCACCCTCCCCTGGTCTCTGTGGACAAGCAGGATGAGGAGGACCCCAAGGTTGCTCAGACCTACAAGCACCTGCGTCCACTTCATAACAACTTGTACAAACCCCTTCACTGCGGTGCCCTACTGTCTCCTTATGCCTGCGTCGCCAGAACTTGGGTCTTTCTCACTCGCGGCTGAGGAAAGGCCTGGGTCATTGATCGTAGGTCAAAGGTCACGGTATTACCAAAGTAGGCATGTACAGTATTATACCATGCAGGTTTGAATGAAAAGCAGAAGACGACGACAAGGTCATTTCTAGGAATCCTATGAGAAAACCCAAACCAAAGCTATCTAGCACACACAGTTCTGTCTGTGGCTGCTAGGGCTATGCTGAACATCAGTTATCTGCCCATATTGTGATACCAGACTGTCTGTTTTCCTGTGTTCTTTGTCCAGTATTCTGAGGTACTCAACTTGAGTGTCACATTTGGGGAATAAATGCATTGATTTAGTCTTGGAACCTGTGTCAACCAGCTCCTTTCATTGTTTTGCTTTCATTCTCAACCATTTGCACTGGTTTCCACAAGCGGTGTGCACATTATTCAGACTGTGACCGTTTGAAGCCAGCACTGACTGCTTGTATCAGATATTTCTCTTCTGTAAAATACACAGAAACTTCCGAAAGTGAGAATATACCCCGTTTAGCAGACCTGCATAATCATTTGATATAGTCAGCTTTTTCCAACGTGTTTATTTACAGAACATTGTATTCTAAAATCATATTCCAAGTCTGATTCATATCCCTGCTCTGTGTGTAAATGCGTAATGGGTGTTGCCTTCATACTTACGTTTCCTTCGGGTTATTTGAATGAAATCTATTATCGTATCAAATGTTTCTGCTCAAGTGCAATCGCAGGTTCCACAAGGTTAACATGTGTGCACAATACAGTCCTCCACCTCATCAGTCACATAATCAAGCTGTGTGTGTGTGTGTGTCTGCTGGGGACACACTCCCAGACCAAGAGCGTGGAAGGACTGGATCAACCGTCTCTACAGCACCAGGATGTGTTCTGTGTGTGACCTACATTCCTGCCTGGCTGACAAGTGGAGAAATCCACGAACAAGAGAGTAACTGGTATCCTGAGAGGAGGAGGGGGGGGGGGGGGGGGCACGAACACACACATGCATACACACACATACATACATGCATACACACACACACACCTGCATACACATGTGCATACACAGACATACATGCATACACACACACACCTGCAAACACACGCATACACACACTCACACATGCATACACACACACACATGCATACACACACACACATGCATACACACACACACATGCATACACACACACACATGCATACACACACACACGCGCACACACACACACACATACACATGTGCATACACACACATACTGAGACCAAAGGTCTTCGTGAGGGGCCCCTTGGTCTAGTCCACAGATGCAGACAAAATGTGTGTGGAGAGGGGATTAGCCCCAAAGGAATAGAGAGAGAGAGAGCTAGAGAGAGAGTGCTAGAGAGTTAGAGAGAGAGAGAGAGAGAGAGAGAGCGAGAGAGAGAGCGAGAGAGAGCGAGAGAGAGAGACATTAGCAGGGCTGGGTGGGGGGATGGAGGGAGAGAGATCTAACAAGCTAGAGAGCTAGAGAGAGAGAGAGAACTAGAGAGAGAGCTACAGAGAGAGCTAAAGAGAGAGCTAGAGAGAGGGAGAGCGAGAGAGAGAGAGAGAGAGAGAGAGAGAGAGAGCAAGAGAGAGGGAGAGCGAAAGAGAGAGAGAGAGAGAGAGAGAGAGAGCAAGAGAGAGAGAACTAGAGAGAGAGCTAGAGAGAGAACTAGAGAGAGAGAGAGCTAGAGAGAGAGAGAGAACTAGAGAGAGAGAGAGAGAGCAAGAGAGAGAGAGCAAGAGAGAGAGAGCAAGAGAGAGAACTAGAGAGAGAGAGCTAAAGAGAGAGAGCTAAAGAGAGAGAGAGCTAGAGAGAGAGAGAGCTAGAGAGAGAGAGAGCTAGAGAGAGAGAGAGCTAGAGAGAGAGAGCCATTTCCTCTCTTTTTTT